>JAVJIF010000566.1:600000-789251 GCA_038442645.1 Agave tequilana | reverse complement strand
TAGCCGTCAGACGACCGATGATTATGACGCATAAGACCAAAGGCAAATTTCAGCCTAAAGGGTAGGACCATTTGTAATAGAAACAGTCTATTCAAACGGAGCATACCGCCTTATGACTTCAGATGGCGACCTACTCATGATGCCGGTCAATGGCAAGTTTCTTAAAGAAGTATTATTCCTGATTAAGGATCCTTCTTATGATCAAGTTAACATTACACCTCTGATCAAGACCTTCATATCAAAAAGTATATGAAAAAGAGTGCCTCTCTCTTCCTCCAAGCGAGATCATACAACCATAAACCAGTAGGAACCTGGCCATACACTGGTTGTCTAAAGGAGAATCAAGGTTACACATACGTTAACCAGATGATCCAATATCCTTAACGATTAAGGATAGAGGAAAATGTTGGCCTTTAAGCCCAACATAAGTCCTCGACAAACTCATCATGCTGAGGGGAGTAGCATGGCTAGCCCAACTCAAACGGTAGTTAGTAAAGGCATATCAAACCTGTTGACAGCTGAGGATTTGCCAAAAATCCTAAGGGACCTGTTCCAGTTGATTCCCTCTCCAAAATCACTACCAATTCTCATCTATAGAATGGTAAGACCACATATACATTTCGCTGTTACGTTAACATTAAACCTATGACAGCGATTCCCTCGTTTCTCCCTATGAAAACGAGATCTCCAAAATCACTTACCAATTCTCATCCATAGAATGGTAAGACCACATATACATTTCGGGTTACGTTAACATTAAACCTATGACAGTGATTCCCTTGCTCCTCCTCGTGAAAACGAGCTCTCCAAAATCACTTACCAATTCTCATCCATAGAATGGTAAGACCACATATACATTTCACCTGTACGTTAACATTAAACCTATAACAGTGATTCCCTCGTTTCTCCCCGTGAAAACGAGGCCTTTTCCCAAACTCCATTACAACCTTGAGCTTGGTGGCGTCTCAATCGGTTATGTCATTGCGACCTTGAACCAGCAGACAGCCGAGTCTCAATTTCGAGCTTGTTGGCATTTACAAAAGACAAGTCTCAACCTTAAGCCTGTTGACATTTACAAAAGAAAGGTCTCGATACTTGTTGACATTTACAAAAGACAAGTATCACCAACTTGAGCTTGGTGGCGTCTCAATCGGTTATGTCATTGCGACCTCTGAACCAGCAGACAGCCAAGTCTCAATTCGAGCTTGTTGACATTTACAAAAGACAAGTCTCAACCTTGAGCCTGTTAACATTTACAAAAGACAGGTCTCGATACTTGTTGACATTTACAAAAGACAAGTATCACCAACTTTGAGCTTGGTGGCGTCTCAATCGGTTATGTCATGCGACCTCTGAACTAGCAGACAGCCAAGTCTCAATTTCGAGCTTGTTGACATTTACAAAAGACAAGTCTCAACCTTGAGCCTGTTGACATTTACAAAAGACAGGTCTCGATACTTGTTGACATTACAAAAGACAAGTATCACCAACCTTGAGCTTGGTGGCGTCTCAATCATCGGTTATGTCATTGCGACCTCTGAACCAGCAGACAGCCGAGTCTCAATTTTGAGCTTGTTGACATTACAAAAGACAAGTCTCAACCCCGAGCCCTGTTGACATTTACAAAAGACAGGTCTCAATACTTGTTGATATTTACAAAAGACAAGTATCCACAACCTTGAAGCTTGGGGCTCCTCAACCAGTTATGTCATCGCGACCTCTGAACTGACAGACAGCCAAGTCTCAGTATTCAATCCAACAAAGACTATGTTCTCAAACGGCTGCAATACAATTTGAAACCGACAATTCAGAAAGTGGAACAATTTGGAGATTCGACAGGGAGTCAAAACAAAAAATTATTATTTTCATTTATTCCAAAAGGATGGGATACATGAAGGCACATATATTACGACCTACGGGCGTACATTATAAGATCTGATCCGCTCTTCAAGGGAAGCCAGCCTCGTCCTCCTATCATTAGCAGCCCGGACAAGCGCCTGCGACCTCAGCTCAGCCTCATTAAAGTTCGTCGCCTGGGCCAAACGAGCTTCGACCTCAACCAAGGTTGCCCTCTGAGCTAACTCCTGCCGCGAGAGTTCGTCACTCTGAGCCTTAAGCTGCTCAAGCCGTGCAGTCCTTCAAGACGCACTGGTTCAGCCCTGGATAAGAGAAGATTGCCTTCCTGATCATCTCCTTGGCCTTCCCAATTTTATCTTCAGCGTCAAGAAGAGCACTGGTGGAGGCATCAATGGCATTCCCAACCTCTGCTTGCCTTGTTTCCAATGATTTCAAGTCAGAAGAAATAGTCTTAGCAACTTCCTGAGCAGCAAGACGGGCTTCATACATTTGAGCGACAAGATGCGCAAGCTGCTCATTAACCGAAGACTCCAGGTCTGAGCGGCTAAGACGGCGCCATTCCTCTACGTCCCTCTCAAATTGATCTACTAAGAGTTCCAAGGCAGTGGCCTGGTTTATACCCTTCAAAGTCCCGAATACTTGCAATACTGCGGGAGAGGACCACCTTTAAAGTTGAGAACGACATAGTCGAACCTTTCAAGACCAGATCAAAGGATCGCCTAAGCCTTTATAAAAGCTATCGATTATGTCACCTATAAAAATCATTTCAACCTCGGTCACTTCTGGTAGACGGACAGCCTCAGAAAAATTCACCAGCTTGTTGACACTACTGTGGAAGGAACGGCGGGAACACTGGCTGCAGCAGCATGACAGGTCATCAGTGATCTCGGCGGAGTCTTCATTGAAACCAGTACACTAGCCACCGTTGAGGTAGGACTAGTGACCATCTCCTGAACAGCAGGCTCAAACACCAGGTTGGGGAAGTAGGTCTTGTAATCACTCTCAGCTCCGCACCTGGCATAACTGACGGCGCCTCACGTTGATATAGTTGGGAGTGAGGACACCTCTCGGGACTACCAACCCTTCAACCTCTGTTCCTTCGGCTAGCTCAGGCCGATAAGGGGGCAGATCACCATACAGCGCGTCCAACACAGCAGCATCCGCCGCGGTTGAAGTGCTCATGTCACCCCTTGACCCCTCGGGAAGATCGTCTGGTTCCCTTGAAGTTGACGCACCCTGAGGCGGAACACCTGCAACAAAATTGTGTTTAGGCAAGACACAACAAATAGTAAAAGCCAAAAGGTCGGAACAATACCAAAGGATGATGTCGCCTCAAACATCTTGGCAGCCGCATCAGTCTCTACGGGCCCCATTGGAAAGTCCTTTGCGGAATCAACACGAATGGCCGGCTCGCTTTCGCTTGCCGAATCTTCCGTGGACCACCCAAAAGAGCTTGACGCTACAGGACTTCCTTTGAAAGTCCCAACGCCTGAAGGACCAACGTCAGCTGCATCACCTCCGGATTCTTCCGGGACGGCAAAATAGCCGGCCTCAGGACCTCGTTGTAAGCGAATAGAGGATCATAATGTTCCCTTGTTCTCCGACGGCCTCAGCTCTTGGGCTCGTCACCGCCTCAGCTGCTACATCACGAAGCAGATAATAAGCGGTCCGGAACACATAGAAGATATATTACAAAGACGAAGCTGATCTTACCTAAGTCCGGAGCAACTTCACCAGTAATCGGTCCAGCACCCGACGGTTCAACTACTAAGGGGCAAGAGGGGGAAACGCTGCAGAGGGTTCACCCTCTACGACAATTGTAGGAGCTTGGCGACGGGGCTTCTTCACCAACTGCTTCCTATGAGACCCACCTGTCCGTTTGTGCTTAAGAGGAACGTCGGGATCCTCCTCCTCCACTTCTTTACATGTCTTGGGGGAACTGTCCCCATCACGCCAGAACCGGCTGCAGGAGCCCTGGCACCTGTCTCCGCTTCAAAGCGAGGACTTTCTGCATCCGAGGCTTCGCTGTCATCCACAGCAACGAATTTATCCATGCCTGGGACGCGAACCCTCTTACCTTCCCTTCTCTCAGAGACCTTCCGTTTTAGCCGCTGAGAAATTACTTCACACCAGAACTGTTAGCATTGAATCCAAGAGGTGTGGAGTGGAAGTTGCATACCACTGGCAGAAGCACAGGGTCATTAGAAGATTGGGAGTCCTCAACGGCGTACGCAGCCGCGCCCCAGTACAGCCTGTAATGAAGAATCGCCAGGCACGGGCTCCATCAATGAGACTCCCCATGAAAGTCAGATTGAGATTTGGGTTGCCCACGTACAGTTGGTCATATCCAAACTGTCGAGCGAACCGACTTGGAACATAAGGCTCCAAATAGCAGGTGTCCCCGCTTCTATACAATAGATGTGAGGGCCGAATGCTGACCAGCCACTCAAAAGTTCCCCGACTCAGGGACGACTGCCCTTCCCCCGCGTCTTTGAACTCCTCATCATAGCCTGCATCCCGAATATGGGGGAAGCAGCGGAAAAGACTATAGACGTCGTAGCGACGCACCAATTACGGGCCTCAGCCACGTAAGTCTTTTGCCACGAACATCCTTCGAATCGGCGAAAGAAGCGCCATTCGAACACCTTGCGGGGGGTCCTCTCCAGCTTCAATCAAAGAAGGACAATGCAGGGCGAACCACGCCATCAAGTAAGTATACGGCAGACCTATCCTGGGATTAGGACCGTTGCGAGGCGAAGTGGCCCCCTTTCCACGCTTCGTTGCTGGCGGCCTACAAAAAGCCTCTGTTAATGCACGAAGGCCTCTCTGGATATAGCACACCATCCGAAAAGAAGACCCAGAGGACAACCATGAACCAAACGAACAGGGGCAGCAAAACATTCGGATGAACGACGTTACCCGAAGAAGACGGCACCACGCACCTCTTCAGCCAGACTGTTAAGAAACCAGCCAGTAGTGCCTTCCGGGACACCGGCCGGCGAGCCTGATGATGGAAACTCCGAAGGACATCACCCTTCTCATAGGGACCATCGTCTTCCTTCACAACTAGATCCCCTTGGAAGTGCTTTTGCATCCGGTCAAAGATGTCTTCATCAGCAAACTCCACAGTGAGCCGCTTCAGGAGTATTCCCCATATCCGGGAACACAAGTAATCTCCCCAGCTCTTCAAGCTACAGGAGGTCCCTTACTGCCCCCATGCATAGTGGAGCAAATGTACAAGTGGCACATTAACTCCCTGTAGGTCTCAAACAAAGCGGGCTCCTGCTTCTCCAGAAGCGCCAATTCTGCCTCGCACGGGAAGTATTCTTCATATGGAAGAGACCCAAAAGGCAGAGCAGAGACTTCCCACATCTCATGCAAGGTCATACCCAATTCGCCAACAGGGGTAAAGAAAGTCCCTGAAGCTGGGCAATACAATTCAAAGATGGCGTAAAAGCACGCCACGTTCATCTCAATACCGTGACAGGTCGCCCGGACGGCCTCATGGAGGTTCAACCTCTCTAAGTCCTCCTCGAAATGAGCGAGGATATATGTAGTTAAATCCCTCCACCATGCCTTCGGAGGGTGAATCCAGCCCGGAGTCCTGAAGTCAGTGGCTGGGTAGTTCCCATTGACCTTGCAGAATTGGTTACCAAAGGTTCGCGCCACCACAGGATTTTCTCCTACTGGGATCTCTCGTGACACATTCCCAGGATGTAGACCCATTATGCAACGAGGAGGCCCCGCTCTTGCATAACCAGGAGACTGAAGCATCAACTTCCCTATGTGGACAGAGTCAGTACTCCGGCTCACTTCCCACGACATCTTCCGAGCCTGCGCCACGCACTGGAAGGAAGACAAAGAAAAATGTCGCTTGTTGGACGGAAGGTAGAACTTCTCACCATCCAACTGGAAAATCCACTGCCTTCCCCTGCCAGTAGTTGGTGATCAGGATCTGGTGCGGCATCCCCGAATATGAAGTCGGGCTTCCTATAAGTTCGACGGTCGATATCTTCAAGGGGAGTCGTAGTCAAAATACTCCTCATGGTGTATTGATCACCACCATGAATAAGCGTGTTTCGGACGAGAGAACTTGCTCACTAAACAGAGAAGCCTGCCCTTGAAATTGCAGGCTGACAATGCCGTCCAATCCTCTGGTCATCCCAAATAGGTTGTTCAAAGGACCAGGAGTGTAGTGCACTGCAGGAACAAAGAGAAGCTATGATTAGTTCATCAGCCAAGCAGAGGCCAAAACAAGAAATCAAAATTTGAAAGGCATAGCCTCGCTCTCTGAGCGAAGCTGGCCTAACAATAGCTTTGCCCCGAAGCTTAGCCTCGCAGCTGTAGAATAACTCCGCATCCCACACGAAGGCAGGACACAGGAAAATATCCAAGTGTTTAGCTTCGCTCTGGAAGCTTAGCTTCGAACAACAAGAATGCGACAAATCCCAAGGGCTAACTTCGTCAGAAGGATATTACGGTCCTTTCTGTCAAAATTTCAAAGGACAGCTTCGCATCCTGTCATTCAACAGGATGTGAACCGCCTAAGGGATAGCTTCGCCTGGAAGCTTGAAGGAGAACTCTTCAGTTCTTGGATTCCCGATCAAGGAATCAAGGAAAATTCAGGGAATCGGACTCCCTAGAATAACAGATCATAATTGATCATTTTGTGGATTCATCCAAAGACAGCCAGACATCGGCTTTAAAAAGAGAAATGACAGTCTCTAATCAAAATGGGGAGTCCCTTACCGGCAATTGGTCGCGCGATGACCGGAGGAGGAGAAGGACCCTCCACTGCAGAAGTTGCCACTTCTTTCCCCGCTCGTCTCTTGGGCACCATTGAAGAACTATGGAAGTTCTTGAACTCTTGAATAAGGAGGAAAGAAGAAGAAAAAAGAGTCAAAGTTCTCTGAAATTCCTTTTAAAGAGAAGTGATCCGTCCTCTCTCAGTCCGATCGGACTTTTATAGGCCAATGAGAGCCTGAAACGATGCCTTGTAAACAGTACAGGCTGTCGTTTCAAATTAATTTGAAACGGCGCCTAAAGCGCCTTCCCGAGAAGACGCTGATTCAGCCACTAAGGGCTAACTTCGCCACAAGTCAAAATGCGGACTTCGCACAATACATCAATAACTTCGCCACTAGTTAAATGCGGACTTCGCACAAAAGGATTGCCTTAGCTTCGCTGAAGGCGTAGACCGAACTTCGCAGATACGCTAGCTTCGCTGTAAGCTCGTTCCTGTTTTAATCCTATCTTTAACCTCGCATGAAGTTTACCTCCGCTAGCCGAATTCAAGATGAAAGCAAAGCAAAAATCAAATGAGCAGAAAATGAACTTTCATTGATTTAAAAGGAAAGGTACATTAATACTACATCAAGGTTGTGTTTTATATAACAGAATCATTTGCTCAAGAGGCATACAAGTGGTCTTATCTACTTTCAAGCCAAACCAACTGGACACGAAAGGCCTTCCTCCTGCACAAGGCCGTAATCCTTCACATAATGGCAGATGGTGCCACCAGGACAGATGGTGCCACCCGGACAAGGCCGCGATCCTTCGCATAACGACAGGTTTTGCCATCAGAAAGCTGGATCTTCCTTAAATAAAATTGGCAAAGGACTGATCGCCACCAGCAGGTTGATCGTCTTTGATGAACATTGGCAATGGAAGATCCGCGACCTTACAGGTGACGTCCACTTTCCCGAAGTGGATCATCTCGGATAAGCGACTACCAGCCTCGCCTCGAAGTGGATCATCTCGGATAAGCGACTGCCAACAGCCTCTGGGACCACACATCAACTGCCCCAGTTTGTTCCTCCTGCTTAAAAGTAAAGCTTCAACTGGGGAAGCATAAGGCAACTTTTCGGTCTCTTTCATCAAGTCACAAAGTTGGCGAACATAGCTCACTGCAGTGCAAACTGAAAGAAGTTAGCAGTTAAACACAGGAGAAAGCTGCAAAGGCATTAAGTCAAATTCTTTGAGGCGAAGCAATCTACTCTAGTCAAGCATTGGTTTCAGTTAAAGCAGAGGATAGCCTCGCTTGCACAGCAATGATGGGCTAGCTCAGCAAACGCCAAGTCCTAGCCTCGCCTATATGGCTAAGCCAGACTGATCCTGTGGGACACAGTCTTAGCCCACCTATATGGCAAGACTGGCTCAACCTTGAAGAAACTAAGTCCCAAGTTCTGCCTGTGTAGCGGACTAACATGCAGTGATCTTTCTCTGATCAAGTCAAGATGATAGCTTTGCTGGGAAGCTATGCTGAAATCCTTAACATGCAATCAGCCAATTGCAAATGAAGAACAAGGAAAACTAATCCCTGAAGCAGCTGTTAAAGCTAAATTAAGGGAGATGAATTCCCTAAAGTTAGTGAAGTCGTTGAATGATCAAGACTTACCGGTCCTTGGCCGGATAATGACCAGAGTGGGCATTCCCACTAGTTCAGAGATCTGAGTATCTCTCTCAACTAAGAGAAGAGGAGAAGAGCAGATCACTTCTCTTCAGGGGACCTCAAGTGTCCTATTTATAGGCCCCATGGCCTGAGCGCTGCCGCCTCAAGCGTGGAAGCACGAGCGCATTTAAAGCATTTATTGCGCCTTGAGAAAAGGGACGGTTTTCCTTGGAACCGTGCAAAGGAAGAAACGTCTCCCTCATAAAGGCACTCATGGCGCCTTGAAGAAAGGGAATATCCTCCCTTGGAAACGCGCGAGGAAAGAATATCTCCCTCGATCAGTGCGAGAGAAAAAGTAATCCTTCTCGTAACTGGCCTACGGCAGTTGGCTTGGGAAAGCAACAGATGTTCCAGAGCGAACCTACCTAGCCGCGAAGCTACCCAGACGCGAATCTACATGATTCCTCGGTGAATCTACATCCTAAAGCAGGATTCAAAGCGAAGCTAAACTCAACCATCATGGCGACGTTCATTCTCCACACACACCAATCAAAGCAGTTCAAAGTATTTCAAAGTCTGAGCCATCGCAGTCTTTTGAAAACTTTGAAGGGGGTCTTGTTGACACTTAAAAAAGACAAGATTCTTATTGGTCCGAACAATATCTAAACTTGTTGACATTTACGAAAGCCAACTGACAGACGAGCTGAAGACCGGTTTTCACCCATCTCCGAGGGACAGGGAAAGAACCTTGGACTCCACTGATCCAGCAAGCAGACAGTGAACCCGGATTGTTTCTGAATAGACCTCAGCAGGTCTAAGATGCTAGCACTTAGCATCACATGAGCCCAAAGAGATAGCCTCGCCTGAGAGGCTAAGATCATCCAGCTTCGCCTTGAAGTCATTCAAAGCTCCGCCAGGAAGCTAACTTATAGCTTCGCCTGAACTGCTGAAGCACAACTCCGCAGAGAGTTAACTTCGCTTGAAGCCATACACAACCGCGCAGCAGAAGGGTATACGGTAGCATCGCCACAAACGATACCTAGCTCCGCCGAAGAGCTTTCTTCTGACTTCGCCAGATACTGCCTCCAGCTCCGCTGAGAGTTTAAAGCGGGCAGCGCCGCTGCTGGTCTGCCATGGTCAACCTTGACCAATCAAATCTCCAGATGAGATCAGA
This sequence comes from Agave tequilana, assembly GCA_038442645.1. Taxonomy (NCBI): domain Eukaryota; kingdom Viridiplantae; phylum Streptophyta; class Magnoliopsida; order Asparagales; family Asparagaceae; genus Agave; species Agave tequilana. Next base: position 779,829 of record JAVJIF010000566.1, on the reverse strand, counting down.
TCTAATCAGGATCAAGATCAAATCCAATTAAGATCAAATCGGAGATCAAATTCGGCAGTTGATTATCACAATCTCTTGACTCTCTTAAAACGAGTAAGAGGATCAGGAGAGATCTTTCGATTATATTGAAAGAATCAAAACGGATCAGAAGGATCAACCGACCTGCCATTTCTAGCTTCGCAGAAGCTGATCCTAGCCTCGCAGTAAGGCTACTCTCCAGAATTTAAACAGATCCGATTCAATCTGTTTTCATATTTTCAAGGGACGGTTATGCCCTTTGCTCTCCCTATAAATAGCCCATCAGGGGTACAAGGGAAGAGAGCCTTTCTGAGACGACACGCACAAGAGGACTCCACAAGCAGAGGCTTCTTCACGACGCACCGTGCGCTATTGAATTTAGAGACTTAATAGAGAATTGCTTCTCTATTCAGGGTATTGATACCTTAATATCTTCTTCTCAAGGAATCTCCGGAACCAGGCGAGAAGGAATTCCTAATTGAAGGCGGCTTTGAGAAGTAGCAAGAGGGTTCTACCAACCTTCTATTCTCTGATTCCTGGAACCAGGCGAGAAGGGAATCTCATCCCTCGCATCGTCAAAGGGACAAAGGGTCGCGCGCTGACCAGATTCCTATCGGCACACTTCTCCAGAATCTCTGAGGAGATCTACTTGTAATCTTTTTAAGAATACTTGTAATTTAGCTCCTCAAACTCTTTTTATTGTAAGTTTTCCCCTTTGCAAATCAATGGAAAACAAGATGTTATGGCTAAAACTGTGTGAAAGAAGCGATGATGAAATGACTTTATGATCTATAGGTTTGATTGTACGCAGGCAATTTCAATTGATCAAGAAGCTAAAGGGTAAGAACAGGACAGAGTAGCTCAAAATAAAGTTTAGAATCCCAGTGGGATAAATCAACGAATAGTTGATGGGCACGCAACAATCAAAGACAACATTAGTTCAATCGACCCAACCTCAATCCAGATTGAAACTGAAAATTAAATCCCAAATCAATAAGCAAATCCCAACTAATTCTAGTTCAAGATCAAATTCCAAATATATAAGCAAATCCTAACCAATTCTAGTTCAAAATCAAATCCCCAATAATCCCAAATCTTAGCCACAAATACACAGCTGCAGAGTTGGCCGAGTTCAAATATTGAAAAGGAGAGAAGATATGATTAGATAAATCCAAATCCCAACTGAAATTCAGGCGATCGAGTGAACAAACTTGGTGTATGGATAAGAGCGGTAGCAAGCTATAAAAGGAACAGTAATGCTCGCAGAGAGGGGGAGCTAATTTATTAGATTCTCTCTGGGAAGCTCTTCTGAGAAGAAGAGGCTAAGGCCGTAGAGGAGAAGAAGAAACAGTACACGGAGTCATCAAGCTATATCTTTTCTCTCTTTTCGCATTCTCATCTTTATAATGACTTGATTATATTTTAATAAAAATGAAGATTTTTTTAAAATGGGCAGCTAAATTTATATTCTTGATTTTGGATCGTATCTTTGTGAAGTAGCTATACTTAATGAATAGATCTATGTACTTTTATTTTCTATGTGTTTTATTTAGATCCAAGATAGACTATGTCTTTAGGATTTATTCAGGAGATAGTTTATACCTGAGACTAAGTTTTCACATCAATTTTATCTATTATTTTATGATTATCAAGATACTTTTTGTCTATTAATACTTTTGGAGTATGACGAGTAGATAAGGTATACTAAGATGAATAAAGTAATCGCATGATTTAGAATTTCAAGTCACGGAACTTAAATTGACTTTAAATACAATAATCGTTAAAAATTGTGATCTCTTTAAAGGTTGAATATTTACTTAAATTGATCTAGGATGAAAAATTTTACTTAATAAACAAAATTTAAAAAAGATAACCTTCCATCATCTTTAACTAAGATTTTAGAACAAATCTTCCTAAGGATTCAACTTGGTCATACTGTTTTACTCGATTTAGTAGTTTGATTCAATTGTGAATTCATTGATTTGTAGATTTAATGATAAATGTTTTCAACCTATCAAAATTTTGCGTCGTTGCCCGGGAGATTTTTACTTGTTTTCTTTATTAAAGATAGAAACTAATTTTTTTCTCCTTTCTCAGGTACAACAGGAGTGAAGAAGCGCTATTGGAGGAGTAAAAGTAAGGATCCACTTGGTGGCTTCACTTGGAGTTCCTGACTTCTACAAATCCGGTCAGATCCTTCCTTTCTTTGTTATTTTTTCTTTCATTAATTAAAAAAAGTATCATCACAACTTACACCAAACTAAAATGACATTTCAAGAGTAGAGACTAATCTTTCTTAAGGCATGCATCATTTAGTTTGCATTTAGGATTTTTTTTTTATTGTACTTAGTTTTGCAGGGTTGCCATTACCGCCAAAAAAAAAACTTTTTTTTGCATAATTTCATGCATTTTGTTAAGGACAAACAGTTGACTTGTTGCATTTGATTTGTTGCATAATTAACACATTTATAAGGTGGAGACTTCATCACTCTTTTTTAACTCAAAAATCACCACCTCATTTACATTGATCTAAACCTTTTAATTGAAATTCACTAGACACTGGCCCTTAAGGACTTTCAAGCTCAATTAAGTGGACCCATTGTCGGTGAACTCCGGTGAGCACTTTCAAGCTTGCGAGAGAGGGCTTCCTTATTTAAAAATGATGACTTAGCTATTGTGATGATGCATGGCTTGGAGGAAGGACCAAGGAGCTTCTTTTCTAGAAAGGGTGCTGAAAATAGTAAGTATCTGGCCTGGAGGAAGAAGCAAATCGCTTGTTTGATGGGCTTAACCAGTAAGCCTATAATCAGTTCAAACTGGTTAGGAGCTATCTAGTTGTGTCTAAGATTAATCTTAGTTCTTAGGAATTGATTGTTAATTGCTATTTCTTTTGAAAAAGATTGATTGTTTTTTGTTGTGACCTAAAAAGTTCTGATTTTGAAGAGTAGGAATGTATGATGTGCTGGATTTCTTTGATTAATTTGATACTTTGAATAGGAAAATTGATCAGTTACTATCGCTTGAGCAACCACATATACCTTGCATTCGAGAATTATGTCCCATATGTGACTATCCAAGTCATTCTATCTTACAATGTCCACGTGCATATCAATACGCAGAATTTGATTAAAACCATGTAAACACAACATAATCTTATGCTCAAACAAATAATGATCATGTCACTAACACTTACAGTCATGAGTGGTTGAATCACTCAAATTTTTCATGGCATGCACCAAACCAGTATGTTTCATCCAGCCCACATTTTCGCTAATAGTCTATTTATGAACATGTTTATGAAGCTCTTTATGAACAACATGATTTTCACACTCCACCCCAGGATTTCCAACAACCTGACATGCTTTACCAATTTTCATAACCCATGCGAATAGCTAGATTTGAAGATAAAGTCTTGCATATACTTTAAAATATGCAAACCTCAATGGCAAGCATTCAAACCACCATGGATAAATCACAAGCTCAATTTGAGCAATCGCATACTGAGCTAGAATTTCAAATGGAACTAACTGATGTACTCATTGTAAAGATTCAATCTAGGTTTAAACAACACAAAGTTTTTACTGAACATGTGAGAATTGAGAGTCAATTTGAAATCTGCGTTGAGGATGATGAAACAGAAGAAAAGGATCAAGATTAGGCAGACAATTTAGAAGACGATATACCTCTACAATCTACTTTTAGGCAGCAAAATCAGGAGAAATATGTTCTCTTTCTGAATCTTTTATATGATTGCCACTTGAGACTAACATTGAGGTATCTTGTATACCCTGTGTTTTCTTACCCTAATGTTTAGATCAGCTCCTTATTTTTTAGCGGAGAAGAATAGGATGGATCCGCATTTATGAACATCTAAGCAAAAAAATTAACAGCTACTCCTAGATGTTATAAAACAAACATGCCTATGTCACGTTGTTCAAAGTCCTTTGCACTCCACGTCATAAAGCTTGGCCACATATTTTGTATTCTTAGATACACCATTATTCGACTTCATGGACCGCAAATGAAAACAATTTAAATTTTGGTCCAACATAGGAAGGCGATTCCAAGAGGTTGAGTATGCGGGATATCTGGTTGAAGACATTAAACTTAGTGTTTGTTGGGAGGCTATTCAATTTGTTTGAGTCTTTTATAGTTTCGATCTAACATGTATTGCGAGTTCACAGTTGTGTTCATTTCAGTTTTGGGAGAATATCTCAATACATTCTTCTACTTGTGCTGCAATTTTGGTATACTCGATCCACTCTTCTTGTTTTTGTTTTTATCAAACCATTGAGGATAATGTTTGATTTAGGTTTCGGGGTATGAGTAGAATTTAAAATTATTAAAATAATGTCAGAATGTGTCAATTTGTAGATTAATCCTATATTTTGAATAATGCATTATGCAAATCGAGTATAAAATAGAAAAAACATGAGATGCATATTTATGAATTGAAGAAATAAAGTATAACCCGGTAAAGTATGAAATTTAAATAAGAGTTTATTTTTCTGATTAATGGACCCTTGGACCCTATTTTTTGCTTCACTATTTATAGTTAGAGAGATTATTTAGTTCTTTCTTAACAATATGCAAGTTTAAAAAATTTGTGCGGTTAATTGCGTTTGATAAAGAGGCTATAAGATGAAAAAACAAAGTTCTAATTAAATATATATGTATATTTGAGCTCAAGACCATAAGGGGGCAAATGCGTGTGATATTCTCCTATTTTCAGCCCTGTCAAGTAAGTGTCATCATGAGGTTAAAAGTCTTCATGATTTCAAGTGAAATCTTAACTTCTGATACTAAGAACGACGTTGGTTAAAACTTCAGATGGTTTCAATGGGAGTTACCGGTTAGAAAAAGTATGGTACTTTGAATCAAATAATGATAGAACAATGCCTGAACTAAAGTAGTCTCCAAGTCATTATGCAATTTAATTAAACAATAATTTGAATAAGCTGTTATAGGATTGAGTTGATTAAAATCTCTTAATTATAAATAATGTGCATAAATAATGTGCAGAAATAATTGAGTTAAAGTATCATAAGTCAGAAATTTTATTTTTACTTTAAATTTTCTAAAAACTGGGGAATACAGACTCCTAAAAATTCGTGATATTACCCTTAGGTGATTCTATGTTTTTATACTAACATTTATATGGGATAATATGATCCATAAGGATTTAATTTGCCAATTGAACAAACGACACAATCGGATGTTTGTGGATAGCATCACTGTAAAGCATCACGAGACTATAACTCATTCTGCAGGGTCACCTAGAGGTTTAAAAGTTTATTGCATATGCTCAATGAAATCGTGTTCCCTACAAAATTTTATTTAAAAAAATAATAAAGAGAGAGAGTTATCAAAAGTTTGCTTGAGAACAAGCAAAGAGTAAGTTTGGAGGTATTTGATGAGTCTAATATTTTTTATTATTTGATCCTTTTATTAAGGGATGTTATGGATAAAATTGTGTGAAGGAATCGATATGAAGTGATTTTATGATCTACATACTTGATTGTGCGCAAAGGCAATTTCAATTAATCAAGAAGCTAAGGGGTAAGAACAGGACATAGTAGCTCAATACAAGGGACAAAGTTCAGAATCTCGTGAGGACAAATCAAATAGTTGGCGGGCACACAACAACCAAAGACAACATCAGTTCAATCGACCCAACCTCAATCAAGATCGAAACTGAAAATCAAATCCCAAATCCATGAGTAAATCCCAGCCAACTCCAGTTCAAGATCATTTCCCAAATTCATAAGTAAACTCAACCAATTTCAGTTAAAATCAAATCCCAAATCCATAAGCAAATCCCCACCAATTCTAATTTAAAATCAAATCCCCAATAATCTCTAATCTTAGCTACAAATACACGGCTGCAGAGTTGGCTGAGTTTAGATAACTGATAAGGGGAAAAGATCTGAATAGATAAAATTCAAATCTCAACTGAAATTAAGCCGAGTGAACAAACCTAGTATATGGATAAGAGTGGCCACAAGCTATAAAAGGAGTAGTAATGCTCGCAGAGAAGAGGGAGCTGATTTCAGAGATAGTCTCTGTGAATTTTTGCTGAGAAGAAGAGGTTAAGGCTGAGAGGAAAAGAAGTCGGCACATAGAGTCATCACGCTATATCTTTCTCTCTTTTTGTATTCTCATCTTTGTAACGACTTGATTATATTTTAATAAAAATGAACAATTTCTTTAATTGAGCAACTAAATTTATGTTCTTGATTTTGGATGATATCTTTGTGAAGTAGTTATGCTTAATGAATAGATCTATGCACTTTTATTTTATTGATATGTTCGCTTTAGATCCAAGATAGACTATGCCTATAGAATTTATTCTAGAGATGATTTATTCCTAAGACTAAGTTTTCGCATCAATTTTTCTGTTGCTTTATTATCATCGAGATATATTATGCCTATTAATACTTTTGGAGTATGACGAGTAGATAGGGTATGCCTAGATGAATAAGTAATCTGCATAATTTAGAATTTCAAGCCACAGAACTTAGATTGACTTTAAACTCAAGAATCGTTTAAAAATTGTGATCTCTTCAAAGGTGAATATTTACTCAAATTGATTTAGGATAAAAATTTTACTTAAAAAAAAATAAAAAAGATATTCTTCCATCATCTTTAATTAAGAATTTCAACTCAAATCTCCCTGAGGATTCAAATTGGTTTTACTGCTTTATTCGCTTTAGTAGTTTAGATTCAATTGTAAATTTGCTTCGATTTGTAGATTGAATGACAACTGTTTTTAACCGATCAGCAGGATAAGACATATAATTAGAGGTTGGATGGATCAAACAAAAATGTTATATAAAGATGGAGGATGGAAGGATATCTAGCTTTAAATTACAAGCTATATCAAGGTCATATCAAGCTATAAGGGCCGTTGGAACAAAAAAATGAAACGCCATAATATCAAATCAAGTCAAGATACGTCTAGCTATGCAAGAGCTAATTAGAGCAAAAAAAGATTTGAGCTGCTACGCTCACAATCAATAAGAATTATGTAAGCAGTCAAGAAGTAATTTTATTATCTTCAAGTTTACACAAGTGGGAATTCACAAATAAATTTTTTATCTCTTGCTCCTATCCTACCACTCATCTCCCACTATCATACCAGTTGAGTAAAGGAGTCAAAAACACTTACATCAATTGATCACATCATTAAAAGTGTGTTTGCCTTGTTCTCAGCCTGACAACTAGAAAGAACTTCTAAGTTTTAATTAAATATCTCTCTTGTTCACAACATATTGGTATGTACTTTAGTCTTGAGTTGATAGATTGACTAGTAATAAACTTGTCTCATCTTGTCTTCCAATATAATAAGTCTTTTTTACTGCCTTTTTGTTCTTTGACAGCAAGAGAAAAGTCACTTTAATTTTATAACCAAGAGACATCACTCTCTCTTTTTTTTCATGTGTTGTAGTACTAACTATATCATCATTTATTAGCCCACTTTCTTACTAATTCCTCACATGTCTCTCTCATGTGTCACAAAACCAATCAAGTAATTGTTAGATCTAAATTTATTTCATACAAGATCTACACATATACTGTAAGCCTCTTTATCATGATCAAAGGGAATGAGGGTTTTAGGCATACCTAATTCCATCGATGCCGAATATTGCACGATCTCGAAGGCGCCGGAGTTGAGGGAGACGATTCTTCTCTCCAGCCACCAAGTTCTCTTCTTTATCCTTAGAGGAGATGAGAGGCCTCCAAGAGAGAGATGGTTATTGTTGTTGTTGGTGGTGGAGAGGGAACCCTACTCATGGTATATATAGCATCAAGAAACCCTAGTTCAACTCATCATAGATCTAGGCCCTTGATTTATAACACGAGTTCCACACGTGTGATGAGTCCCACATTCTAATTTAAATACACTCATGGCTAAGTGTAATTGAAAACGTGTCTAGACCCAAACCATTTAGGTTTGATCAATTCTTTATTGGGTCAAACAACATAGGTTAAGTAGGCGGGTGCAAATATCCAATTGACTTGATTAGGCCCAAAATAAATTAGACTTTAAAATAAAAAAGTCTAACAATCTCCCACTTGGGCCAAGCAAGTCATACTGAATAGATATTATGCATAACTTTATGACGTCAAAACTTTAACCGCCGACAAACCACGTTTCAAAACAATCTGGTCCATTAAGAGTCCTGCCACCGAACATGGCGATCGCTTCTGTATAATCGAGGTAGGACCTTCCACATCACAAGTTTCAGAACCCCTAACGACATAGATCAAATGTGGACGTGTGGCATGGAAATGTCCTCTGATCAAATAAGGTACAATTCCAACTGGTTTCCACTTTATGACTCCAACGAGTCTAGCCTTATGACTCCAACGAGTCTAACTTTATGACTCCAACGAGTCAACTGCTAATTCAACAAACTCAAATGCGCAAAAGTAAACTTTAAGAAAAGCAGTTATAAATTTATCAGAATCAACAAATATCCATAAAGTGCACTTAGAAATAATGTCTGTTACATAAAATTATCCACTCCCACAAAATCAGGATATCATAATGACTAGTCATCCCCATATGAGCAATATGCTCTAAGAATACTTAAGGTGAAAGTCCTTTAATGAGTGAATCTGTAATGTTAAGAATAGTGTCATCACTATCAACAGACAAAATATGATTCCGAACTTTATCATTGATGACAAGAAACTTGATGTCGATATGCTTCGACTTTACTGAACTCTTGTCACTATTGTAGTAGAGCTCTATAGCTCTTATTATCACAGTGTAGCTGTAATGGCCTCTCGACTAAATCCACCATCTTCCTACAATAAGGAAAATATAACATGAAGTGGACTTCCTATTGTCGATACATAAAGCATAATCTGAATCTGTGTATCCGATCAGCTGCAATTGATCAGATTTCATGTAGTCTTCTATTGATATCGCATTACCTTCTTGACAGTCTTCCAGAGATCAATCCCATGATTGATCAAGTTTCTGTCAAGTTTCTCAATGGTATATGCTATTCTGGATGGGTACAAACTTGAGCACACATCAGACATCCAACCGCCAATGCATATGGAATGTCTTTCATTTGCTCTTTTCGTAGATCATTCTTGGGACATTAGAATAGACTTAACTTATCTCCCTTAGTGACAGGCGCATCACCCAAAGAGCAATTCTTCATGCCATATCTATCTAGCACTTTATCGATATAGGTCTTTTGTGATAAACTTAATATTCCACGTGTCATGTCACGTTGAATCTGGATGCCCATCACAAAAGAAGCGTCTCCAAGATCTTTCATCTCAAAATTCTTTGAGAGAAAACTCTTGATCTCAAGTAGAAGATCTATATCGTTACTTGCTAATAGAATGTCATCCACATATAGCACAAGAAATATAAATCTACTCCCTTTAAATTTATGGTAAATACATTGATCAACTATATTTTTCTTAAAATCAAAGTCGGATATTACTTGATCAAATTTCAAATACTATTGATGGGATGCTTGCTTTAAACCATAAATGAATTTCTTTATTTGCAAACCAAATATTATGAAACTTTCACTTTAAAACTTTATGGTTGCACCATATAGATTTCCTTCTTAATGCTACCATTAAGAAAGGCAATCTTAACATCCATTGGTATAACTCCATTTCAAAGTGAACCACGAGTGCCATAATAATCTTAAAAGAATGCTTCATGAAAACTAGGGAGAAAGTCTCCTTATAATCAATGCCCTTTCTTGAGTGAATCCCTTTGTGACAAGATGTGCCTTATACCTTTTGACATTACCTTTCGAATCCCGCTTGGTTTTGAATACTCATTTACAACCAATCGGTTTCTTTCCTTCAGGCAACTCTACTAAATCCCAAACATCATTGTCCTTTATAGATTTTAACTCATCTTTCATGGCATTTGACCACTTACTGGAGTGAATATTGAGTTTGGCCTCATTTAAGGATGTGGGGTCATCCTCTAACCTTATGTCAAACGCATGCTATTGGAGATAAACTGTATAGTCATTTGTAATAACTGATCTCCTCTTCCTAGTTGATCTCCTAGGCACTTGTGGTTGAGAATTTTTAGGTTCTACCTCATCGGCATGATCTACTTCAGGATGAACTGTATATGTATCTTGTAAGGATACAACTGTATATTCATCTTGAAGTCGAACAAACTACTTTATCATTTGGAACAATTGTCATGGGTATAACAATATGTCCTTTCTTAAATATGAAATCTTTATGTAGTTGACTCCCACTGTTCTGAATATTCTCAAAAAAAATTTAGCAATCCGTCTTTATGTTCTTAGTGGAGGGACAATAAAACTTAAAGCCTTTATACCTCTCAGAATACCCTACGAATAAATAGCTAACTGTCCTTGAGTCTAACTTCTTCTCATATGGTATATATGACCGAGCTTCCACTGGACAACCCCAAACATATAGATGCCTAATACTGAGAGATTTCTCAGTCCGTAACTCATACGGGGTTTTAGTTACTGTTTTGCAAGGTATTCTATTAAGGAGGTGACAACCATTTTTAAGGCTTCACTATATAATGACTTTGGTAGAATAGTGTGAGCTATTATACTCCCAACCATATCCTTTAATGTGTGATTTTATCTCTCAGCAATACCATTTTGACGAGGTGTCCCTGATATGGTGTACTAAGCGATAATACCACTCTTTTAGAAATTGACAAATTATTCTGGATATTTACCTGATTCGTTATATCTGTCATAGTACTCACTACCATGATCAGATCTAACGGCTTTAAACATGTCCAATGATTGAGATTTCTCATGGAACAAGTGTAGGTACCTATAACGAGAGTAATTGTCTATAAAAGTGATGAAATATTCATGACCATTCCAAGAAGCTGTAGGGAATGGACCACAAATGTCTGTATATACATCAAATTTAAGACATCCTGAACTCTGTTTAGTACCTAACTTTCTAATGTTTCTTTAATTAATTTTCGCTTAGTGCCTAAGCTATTCACATATAGAGATTCAGTATATAAAGTATGAAGTTTCAATTTATATAGCCATCAATCAGAATTCTAGTACCAACAACTTTAGATTTGGAAAGTAGACTAAGCATTTCATTATCAAGAGTGACAGTAAAACTAGATCTGTCTAACAAATGAAATAGAAATATGATTCCGCCTAAAAGGACGGTACATATAAAGTCTCATCCAAATCTAAAATAAAAAAACCAGAATCTAATTTAAGCCTACAAACTCCAATAACTTTAATTGCAACTTTATTTCCATCACCCATGTATACGTATCGCTCAGCTGGGCTGGGCCTCTTTTGGGTTTGGAAGTTCTGCATTGAATCGCTTATGTGAATTATTTATCAACCTTGTATCAAGTGGCACTAAAGCTAAATTAATTTCAGAACAAACATAAATATGAGATATACCCGCTAAATAGCCATTTCTGATACTTTATACATTCCTACTTGAGGTGGCTTACTTTCTTACAGAAGAAGTATGCAATGACCTTAGGCTACTTTTTCTGCACTTTTACCACTTAGGATCAGCCACTGTAGTGATGTTTATGTTCCTCCCTTTAGTTTCACTTTCCTTTTCTTATTAGAAGTTTAACCTGGATGCTAAGTGAGCACTGACTTTATCAGGCATAGAACCCCTAATAGTTAAAGGAATAGTGGTACTTTATGACCATTAGACACATCTTGTAAGATCTCTCCCACTTACTATAATTGACCTTTTCTTTACTGAACTTTTATTAGTGATAGTAGAGATCCATCAATCTTTAAGGTGTACTCTAGGTGAATGAATTCAAGAATGATCATTTACGTGGTCTTACCACTTCTTAAAGTTTGTACCATTCAATTTAAACTACATAAGTGTACAATTTCTCATCAGTTTAACATAAACATTGCATTTAATAAAATTCTACTGTAATAGCCATAAAAAATGAATTTCAGAAAATGCAACCAGATTAACCGATAGAGCTGCCGGTTAAACTTTTAGAACAAGTTATGTCTCTATATGCCAACACTGTACTGGCCTAATATAGATATCCTAAAGTCTAGGTCCTATGTAAGAGAACAGCCTTCCTTTGGGCCGACTGTCACTTTATAGGATTGGTCGTAAAGTTTAAGTAATCTATATTGGCCATATAATATATGTAATGACCCGGCCATAATGACAACCTTCTTTTGGGCCGATTGCCACACGCATGGGCCACACAAATTTATGCATCTATATTCTTGTTCCGCCATCGGACTAGTTGATGAGGGTAATGCAATATGGGCCAATAGTGTGACAACCTTCCTTTGGGCCGATTACCACACATCAAGATTCTCCCACTTGCATTACCCACATCAAGTATCCGACGCCGTACATAATTCGGCCAAACAATAGTCTTCCTTTGGGCCGGCTATTGTCCGCATGAACTACATACGCAATTAAATAAGCTCTTTTATAAATTCTTTAGTTTGAACATGTATATATCTTTATTTGTGTGTTATTAACTGTAATAAACACCAATATTCATCATGCAAGACAATATAAGCAATAAAATATTGATGATAAAGCGGAAGCATGTAAGGGTACATATAAGCATGATAAACAAACACTTTAATGCCTTCTTTATGTCAACTAACTACTGTTTTGTCATGTCTAATGCCTGTAATACTGTAGTGCTCGTCAAGAGCTTCGAAACGGCTATTTACATGCCCAAAACAGAGGTCGTATGAGCCCGTAACGGCTAATTGAAGTTTCTATTAGCAAAACGGGTCTGAGTACTTATCGGGTCTGAATCAGACCCGACCCGCAATGGTTAAGTTATGGGTTTCCTTATTGGATCGGGTTTAAATAAACTGAATAAAACCCAATTAGCTTAATGTGAGATTGATTGAGATTAAGTTTCTTTATTTGAGTAGAATTCTACCCAAAATATCCTTAATAGACTAGAATTATATCTCAATCACAACACCAAATCAATCTCAACAATCCCAATTGAAATTTAATATAAGATTAATTAGGAGTAAGTTTTCTTATTAGAATAAAATTCAATCTCTAAATTTTTAATCCTAATTAATCTCATAATCTCAAATTAAGGAAACCCTAACCCAATAAAAAAAAAAAAATTCATGTTGTCACTATGCGCCGCCGGCCGGCCGGCGGTTGCGCTTGCATGCTGCAAGGCCCCTGCATGCAGGCGCATGAAGGGGTTCATCTCAAAATTCTTTCTTGTTTTTTTTTTTTTTTTTTTTTTAAACCTCTTATGATGCATGCAGCGCATGCATCAAAATTCCCAACTTTTTTTTTTTTTTTTTTTTGTGAAATACTTAAGGCCTGCCATGCATGCAGGGGCTCCCCTGCATGCATCCGTTGTAGCCACAATTTTTTTTTTTTTTTTTTTTTTAATGTCAAACAAAAAATCGTGTGCTGCATGCATGCTTGCTTGCATGCAGCACATGTACATGTTTTTTTTTTTTAATAAATAAAATCTAGAATAACACACATATTAAAATTTCTAAAAAATATATACATGTTAAATTCAATAAAATCACTCCTTTTAAAATTTTGATCCAACATATGGACACAAAATATTTATTGAATCAAAGAAGATATTTTTATGATATTTATAGATCAAGATCATATTTCTGTAAATCCCTATGATCTGATAAAGAGGTGGCTCTGATACCAATTGCTAGATCTAAATTTTTCCATACAATATCTACACATATACTGTAAGCCTCTTTATCATGATCAAAGGGAAGGAGGGTTTTAGGCATACCTGATTCCATCGATGCCGAATATTGCACGAACCTGAAGGCGCCGGAAGTGAGGGAGACGATTCTTCTCTCCAGCCACCAAGTTCTCTTCTTTATCCTTAGAGGAGATGAGAGGCCTCCAAGAGAGAGATGGTTATGTTGTTGTTGTGGTGGAGAGGGAACCCTACTCATGGTATATATAGCATCAAGAAACCCTAGTTCAAATCATCATAGATCTAGGCTCTTGATTTATAACACGAGTTCCACACGTGTTGATGAGTCCCACATTCTAATTAAATACACTCATGGCTAAGTGTAATTGAAAACGTGTCTAGAGCCAAACCATTTAGGTTGATCAATTCTTTATTGGGTCAAACAACATAGGTTTAAGTAGGCGGGTGCAAATATCCAATTGAACTTGATTAGACCAAAATAAATTAGACTTTAAAACAAAAAAAGTCTAACAGTAATATCTCAGTCCGCACTGCTCCTTACCTGCTACAGTACACTTTAGTTTAATTATTGTTGGAGAGAAAAGCCTTCTTCTCTTCTTTTCTCTTTCTCCAACTGCAATAGTGTTTTCTCTTCCTCTCTCTTCCTCTCTCTCTTTTCAGCTGTAGCATCCATTAATGCACATATTTTTCTAGCCAACAAGATCTTCTCTGCTGCCTGCATTTAATGCCCAATGAGCAAATTATCTCCTATGAGCTAACGGGCAAATCTTATATCTCCTCTCTTGAGTCTTCATATTTAGATCTGAGACACAAAAAAAGAGAACAAATAATGAAGAGCACATTCAATTGAGCGGAGAGGATAAATCTTTACATTTTTCTGAAGAGATCCTCAACTTGCAAATCTTCAAAAATTTAGAAAAATTGAGAGGAGTTATTGAAGTGCCCATGCATTCAAGTTTTTGTCAAGTTTACTTCATTCATTCACTATTAATTAGAGAATCTCTAATTCTAAATTGCTTCAATCATTTCTGATTCTCTTTTAATTCTATAGATTGTGCCAATTTTGAGTTCATTTTCAGATTCAAAATCTATTTGTTCAGAGCTTTTCAATCAAAAAGTTATTGAAATTTTAAAGTCTTCACTAAGCTTCTCCAATTACTTCAGTTAATTCTCTAATGATTAAAGAATCAGGAGTTTTAAATTATCAATCATTTTTTATTTTTTTATGTAATTCTTGATAGTTTATGCTAATTATTGAAGATAGTTATTATTACTCTTTGATTACATAGATCATTGTGTATATTTTATTTAATTTGATTATTATGCTAATTGGTTCTTATTATTATTTTAGAGAACAAACATTATTGTGATCTTTGTGTTCCTTTCGGTGAAGAGGAGTGAAATCCAAGCTCGAGAAATTTCTTAGTGTGTTTAAAACTCTTCGGGTAGAAGAGAGTGTTGGCCTAGAGGCTTCCACTCTAGTTTTGATGATGATTAACTCATGTAGCTATGTTACTAATAATCTTGTGATGTTTATGTCGAGTTTCAGATCTCTAACCAATATATTAGTAGGTGATTAGCTTCAACAAGATGTTTTGGAAGCTTTCACATGGTGATTCAGAGCCTGAGCGGCCAAAGATTATATATAGCACTCGTTGGAGTCAAACTCGGTGGATCACGGTTTGGATCGAGTCGACTTGAAGACGGAGTTCGTCAAGAAGAACCTCGGTACCTAGTTTTAGTTTTTATTTTTAGATCCATTTGTTAAAAACTAGATAGTGTGATATGCTCAAGTTCACAACACACACACGTTTCATGTTTTGATATTGTTTTTTTTTTTTGGTTTTTGGTTTAACCAATCTTGGTTTTCATGAATAGATAGTTCAAAACAAGTTTACATGGTTTAATGTATATTAGATATGTTCTATATACATGTATTCTTCATATCTTAGACAAACTTATTTTGATATGCCTATTTATGAGTTTGATATTTTGTGTTTTAACAAAACATATTTTCGGATTTAATATCAAAACCATGGATATATATATATATATATATATATATATATATATATATATATAAATATATATATATATATATATATATATATATATGTTTCATGTATATTGGATTATATCCATATACATCATGCCTAAAAGTTGTTCTATATCATGTTTTTATATTTGGATGAGTTTTGAAAAAATCGGATTTCCATTTTGAAAAATCCAAGTTTTGGAAAATACGGATTTTTGGTTTTCGACAAAATTTCCATAACACAAAAATGGTTCAAAATGTTTGAAATGTGTTGACATTTTTCACACAAGTTTGTATATCAAAGTATTATGTTTAAAACTATTTTTGTGGATTTTTAGGGATTTATGAGATTTAATTGGAAATAAAAAACTCAAGTTTTCAGTCCATCATCCCTACATGCCAGGCTTTGGCGGTCGACCGGACCGGTCGACCGACGTGCACAAAACGTGCACGCTGGCCAGTCCACTGGACCAGTCGACCGAGCGGTCGACCGACTGCAAGTACCCCACTCTCGGTGGGGGCGGTCGACCGACCGGTCGACGTAAGGCTTGGAACGGTCGACCAAGCGGTCGACCGGCCAGAGAGCATTGCTCTCTGGATTGGCACGGTCGACCAGGCGGTTCGATCGGTAAGCTCCAATGGAAAATTTTTTGACCGTTGGCGGTCGACCGGCCGATCGACCGCCAGCCGCCAGGGCTGAAAATCAGCCCCAACGGCTAATTTTTCAATGGGCTATTTATACCCCATTGAGAGGTATTTTTCATCAAGATTTCAAGAGCCAAAAATTCTCCTATATACAAGTATTTTATACAAGTTTTCAAAAGTGATATAGAGCCAAAAAGGATTCATCTTTATTTGTTTTTAAAGGGTTGAAAAAATCAAAGAAAATTGGATATTTGGGATATTGCTTTTGATCTTCATTTCAAACTTATTCTAGTTGTTTTCCCAAGCATTTTCTTTGAGTTTTGATTTCCAAACTCTTTGTTATCCACACTTGAGCTATATCTCCTATTCTATCTATAGGATCTTTATTTGTGGAAAAATTGTTTATGGTTGAAATAGACCACCTTGTTGTAACCCTCTTTATTTGTTGATCCCTCTTGGGTAGAGGTTGTTTTGGAGTGATGGTTGGCTCCCTCTAGTGAGAGGTTGAGGTTGTGTTTTTCTCCCTCTAGTGAGAGGTGGAGTTGGTGTTGGATTTGTATCCCTCTTAGTGAAGAGGTGGATTGTGGTTGTTTTGCTAGGTGCCTACCCTCTTGTTGGAGGTGGTGATTGTGTTGGTTGTGCATTGCCTCTGTGAGAGGTTGTATTGGTTGGAGAGAGGAGTTGTGAACTCCCGGTTGTATTGCCCCAATCCTCAGTGGAGGTTCCCTGTGTGGGAGTCCTGTGTGGACAAGTTAGTGGATTGAAAATCCTTCTCCGTGAGGGCGGGGACGTAGAGCTAGGTGCTCGAACCTCGAAACAAATCTTGTTGTTTGCGTTTGATCCATTGACTCTAGCTCTCTCTTTTACTTTGTGCCTTGCATCATTCATATTGTCATATCATAATTATATGCTTGGCTTGTTTGTGTGTGCCTCACTTGTGCTTAACCACGAGAGCTTCATATAGCGCCTCAACTCTTATTCAGAGGAATCAAGAAGAGTTATTCCAGAGCCCTTCACCGGGAATTCGGCTACACTCGTTGGTTGCATTAAGTGTGTTGCAAGTATTATTTATTTTCCGCATTTAGCTTATTAGATTAGCCTTATCACCTATTCACCCCCCCTCTAGGTGATTTCAGAGAGAAGTTCAAGCTCAAGAGAGTCTTGATATGCATGATTTTTAAGTTTATATGCATGATTTTTCTATGCCTGTTAGTCGACTAAGTCATCCTATAGTCGACTAATACCACTTATTAGTCGATTAATATTAAAGCTATAGTCGACTGGGTTTGATCCAAAAAGTATCTGCTTCTGTTGCTGCCAGTAACTTATGTAGTCGACTATCTTAACCTGAATAATCGACTACTCTATGTACTAGTCGACTTATACATCTTCTGTAGTCGACTAGATTTGGGTCACTGGTATGTTGCTCTCTGTTTGTCACTTATAACCAATTATAGTCGACTAACCTTTCTGGTTTAGCGACTATACTAGATACTAGTCGACTTATAGTCAACTGTAGTCGACTACATATGTTTTAAAAGAAGTTGTTCACTCTCTGTTTGTTTTCTGTATCTGAGGATAGCCGACTACAGTATATGTATAGTCGACTAATATCATTTTCTAGCGGCTTGTCTACCTATTTATCTCATCTATAGTCGACTTACCCCAAGGGTTAGTCGACTAGTCTACTGAAACTTGTCTGTGTAAGTGATTATTCCAGATTCAATTTTTAAGAATTTATATATGATTTCAACATGGAATTTCTATCTTAGCCACATCAACATTCTTATTGAACATAACACTGGGTCCCCCTTTGGTCTCCTCCGGTTCACCCGGTCCCTTCCTCCTATACGTCATTCAATGCAATAATTTCCTCTTTCTATCACCACCGGTTCAACCGGTCCCTTCCTCCTATACATTACCGTATAATCTCCCCTTCAATCACCTCCGGTTCAACCCGGTCCCTTCCTCCAAAACACAATAATCACGTTTCTCCATGTAATAGCAACATGCAAGGACACATAGAGTAACGACAACATACAAGCTTCATAATCTCTACTTTAAAACATGCCAATACCATGAAATTCATTAACATGTATGAGTAACTACTAGTAAAATTATCAATATGCAAGTCTTTACAAGATAACCAACATATCACGACATCATAAAATATGCGTAGCCATAAATATATGCATGGTATCAAGTATCATATTTATCTATAGAACTCTTTTTCTAGAAGCATGTAGTGGACTACCATGTTAAACACACATGAGCTTAACTTCTATATATTGCCATAAGATTATGTATACATAAAAGTCTATAATTTATACCCTTGAATTTATCCTTCAATTTTCATGTTCATTTATCACTTAGAATTTTCCTTTTATTTCCAAGTTTTACTCTACCTATTATGTTACTAGGGTCCAGATGTTCTACTCACCCTTTGAAGCGGTTAATTCTTTATCAAGCTTGATCTCCCGCTACGATGGAGTCTACAAGGTCATAACAATGTCATAATTAGTTCATAACTAAAAGAGCACAAGAGGGGTAGAGTTCTTAAAGTTTTGCTTACCGTTCAACCAATGTCACTCTCCCTAACTTGTTGTTCTAGATCACCCTTGTCTTCAAGAAATCCCTTTTTATGGTGAGGTTAGATCACCACTTAAGCTCGTTCTATTGGGCTTTTGGAGGAGTTAAAACATGAAAAATGGAGCCTTTTTCTTGTATATGGAAGTAAGGGGAGTTTTGGGGAAATGAGAGGGAGAAAGTGTGTTTTGTGAAGAAGAAATGGGGAAAAGAGGGCTGTTTTTTTTTAGCTGCTACTGCTGCCGCCTTTTACTGCTGCAAAGGGGAAGAGAGAAGAGAGTTTGTGGAGTTTTGGATGAAAAGAGAGAGAGAGAGAGGGTATTGCCAAATGAGATTGTTCTCTTCATTCCCCTCCTATTTATAGCCCAATCTCTTCCATAAAAACATGCCAAGTGTCCCTCCCTAACCCCTCACTCTACTCCTATACCTTACCCTATAAACAAGGCTCCATGCCTCCCCCTTCATGAGGTACAAGTACCCACAAGCATGATGAGGGGGGGTATGGTGGCAAAGTCAACAAGCATGAGGTTGTATTCATTCTTATACATACATACATACATATGTGTATACATACTAATAGACATAGTATCATGTTAGTATCTAGTATGAATACTTACTCCCCATCACCTCCCTAAAGTATTAAAATGTTAGGGAAAGTGTGATTATTAAGACAAGTTGTTACATTCTACCCTTCTTATGGAAGTTTCATCCTCGAAACTTAACGTACATTGGAACAAATGTGGATAGTCCTTCCGTATCTCCTCTTCCAGTTCCCAAGTAGCTCTTCTATGTTTTGATTCCTCCATAAAATCTTGACCAAAGAAATATTTTTGCTTCTCAATTGCTTCTCCTGGCGATCAAGAATTTGCACTGGCTCTTCCGTATAAGACATGTCTTCTTGTATTTGTAGAGGTCCATAGGAGATTATGTGATCAGGATCAGGTACATACTTTCTCAGCTGAGAGACATGAAATACATTGTACATCCTCTCTAAAGTAGGAGATAAGGCCAAGCGATAAGCAACCGGTCCAATTCTATCCAATATTTCAAATGGACCCACATATCTAGGAGCTAATTTGTTCTACTGCCGGTGCGTCTTACCCTCTTCATTGGAGATACCTTCAGAAAAACCATATCCCCCACCTCAAATTCCAGTGGTCTGCGGCGATTGTCTGCATAAGCTTTTCTGCCTGCTCTGGGTGCTTCATCCTTTCCTTGATCAACTTGATCTTCTCAGTAGCTTCTTGAATCACATCAGGGCCGAATATCCTTCTATCCCCGACTTCCTCCCAACAGACTGGTGATCGACATTTTCTACCATACAATGCTTCAAATGGAGGCATACCAATAGTGGACTGATAACTATTATTATAAGCAAACTCCACTAAGGGTAAATAGTTGTCCCAACTTCCCCCAAAATCTAATACACAAGTTCTTAACATATCTTCCAATATTTGAATGGTCCTTTCCGACTGTCCATCTGTTTGGGAGTGTGCTGCTGTACTAAGTTGCAATTTAGTGCCCATAGCTTTGGACAAGCTCTTCCAAAATCTAGATTGAAATCTAGGATCCCGATCTGATACAATGGATTCAGGTACTCCATGCAGTTTAACTATTTCTCGGATATATACTTGAGCCAGTCTTTCCATTGAATAATTGATCCAGATAGGCAGAAAGTGGGCAGATTTAGTAAGTCTGTCTACCACTACCCAGACTGTATCTAGTCCTTGGGATGTCCGAGGAAGTCCAGTAACAAAGTCCACAGCAATTTGACATCATTTCCATTCAGGAATAGGTAAGGGCACCAACAATCCTGGGGGCTTCTTATGTTCTGCTTTCACTTGTTGGCAGATAAACACTTGTGGACAAATTGAAAATATCCATTTTCATTCCATCCCACCAGAAGTTATGACGCAGATCTTGATACATTTTTGTGCTCCCCGGATGAGTGTATACGGGGTACAATGAGCCTCCTGCATTATTTCTTCTTTGATCTCTGCTACATTCGGCACACATAATCTGCGTCTGAATCGCAGTATATCATTTTCTATTTGAAACTCTTTGAGTTCTCCTTCTTGTACTTTCTTTATAACCTTCCTTATTTGAGTATCTCTTTGTTGGGCCTCTTTGATTTTGTCATATAGATCAATTTGAATACTTACTTGATTCAGTTGATACTTAGTATTAGAAGGATCAATGACTCGCACCTCTATTTGCATTTCTTCTAGTTCCCTTAACATTCTTGTTTGGCGAGTTATCAGAGTGGCCATGGTTCCTCCTAATTTCCGGCTCAAGGCATCAGCCACCACATTGGCCTTTCCAGGGTGATATTGGATAGTAATATCATAGTCCTTCATTAGTTCTAGCCATCTCCTTTGCCTCATATTCAGTTCTTTTTGTGTGAAGATGTATTTCAAACTCTTATGATCAGTAAAAACTTCACAAGACACTCCATACAAGTATGTCGCCAGATCTTTAAAGCGAAAATCACTGCGGCTAATTCCAAATCATGAGTGGGATAATTTCTTTCATGAGTCTTCAATTGTTGGGATGCATAGGCAATAACTTTCTCATGTTGCATTAACACACATCCCAATCTCAATTTTGATGCATCACTATAGATGGCAAATCCTTCAGTCCCCGAAGGTTACGATTAGAAAAGGAGCAGATGTTAGGTTGGTTTTAACTTCCAGGAAGCTCCTATCTTAATCTTCCCCCATACAAAACTTCTTATTCTTTCTAGTTAGTTGGGTCAATGGTGCTACAATTAGAGAGAACCCTTCTACAAATCTTCTGTAGTATCCAGCTAATCCTAAGAAACTTCGAACTTCAGTAACATTTGTGGGTCTAGGCCAGTCTTTGATTGCTTCAATTTTTATTGGGTCCACTGATATTCCCTCTTTGGATATAATATGGCCAAGAAACCCTACTTGCTCCAGCCAAAATTCACATTTCTTCAATTAGCATATAGTGTTTCTCTCTCAAGATTTGGAGGACAATTCTAAGATGGTTCTCATGATCTTCTTATTCTTTGAATAGACCAAAATATCATCGATAAATACCACCACAAACTGGTCTAGATATGGTTGGAACACTCATTCATTAAGTCCATAAATGCTGCTGGGGCATTAGTGAGTCCAAAAGGCATGACTAGGAATTTTAAAGTGTCCATATCTTGTCCTAAAAGCCGATTTGGATACATCTTCAGGTTTGACCTTTAACTGATGATACCCCGATCTAAGGTCTATCTTAGAAAATACACAAGACCCTTGTAATTGATCAAATAAGTCATCAATCTGAGAAAGAGGGTACCTATTTTTGATAGTGGCCCTATTCAATTCTCGGTAGTCAACACATAGTCTCATACTCCCATCCTTCTTCTTAACAAATAGTACTGTGCTCCCTAGGGAGATACACTTGGCCGGATGAAACCTTTGTCTAATAAATCCTGCAATTGAGTTTTTAAGTTCTTTCATTTCTGCAGGGGCCATACGATATGGTGCCTTTGAAATTGGGGCAGTACCGGGCATTACATCTATTGTAAATTCTACCTCCCGATCTGGGGGCAAGCCTGGTAAATCTTCCGGGAATACATCAGGGAACTCATTTACAACTGGAATAGTCTCAATTTTGATATCAGTTCTAGTGGTATCCAAAACTAAAGCCAGAAATCCTTGACAACCTCGTCTCATTAACTTGGTGGCTTTGATGGCTGATATGTGGGGTATATCATGACTAACTTTTACTCCTTCAAAAATAAACTCCGGAGCTCCTTCCATTTTAAAGGTGATCCTCTTCTTATTACAATCCACATGGGTACCACAAGCGGACAAACCAGTCCATTCCATTCCTAGTATTGCATCGAACTCCATCTCGTCTAGCTTAATCAAATTAATAGATCTTTTCATTTCTCCAATCATCACTTCACAATTCGCATATCTAGTGCTAGCTATCAAATTTACCCTTATGGGTGTGGATACAACCAACTGAAATCCTAGAGGTTCCGATACTTGATTTAATTTATAAGCAAAAGCACTTGATATGAAATGAATGAGTAGCTTCAGGATCAAACAATGCATGGGCAATATATCCTAATATGAAGATCATACCTTCCACCACTGCATTGAGGCCATTGCTTCTCGATGAGTTAATGCAAAAGTTCTCCCTTGAACCGTGGTGTTGGACGGACGACTGAGTTGCAGCATGTCATGAAGCATTACTGGGTGGTATAAAATTACTGGCTTGTCCCCTGGAAGGATTCATCCTCATGGCTGGCCTCCCACTTCCTCTACTCTGCCCTTGGCTTCCGCGCCTTGTCGGGCAATTCTTCTTTAAATGTCCCACCCTCCACAATTAAAGCAAGCCCTATCTTGGAGGCAGCTCCCAAAATGGTTTACTCTGCACCTCTGACACCAAGGGGCCTCCGAGATTCTGGAGTGGGACACAGAGGTAGCTTGTGTTTTCGAGGAAGTGTCTCTGTTCCTCAACCATGTTCCTCTGCCTCTGGCCCCCTCCTCCCCTTTGAAGAGTGGTATAAAACCCAAACCCCTTACCACTCGTGGATCCTGATGCCATCATCATTGATGGTCCTTGATATCGGGGGCGCTTAGAGTTGGGAATTTCCTTCACCCAGTCTTCCGGGCCCTCTTGCATATCTATTTCTACCTCCAAAGCTCTTTTCACAGCTTGGAGATAGTTCTTTAGTTGCAAAGGAATCAATCTGTCTCGAATCTCTGATCTCAGGCCCTTCACGAACCTCTTCGTCCTTTCTGCTTCACTCTTTACCAAGGCATCAACATACCTGGATAATTGAGTGAATCTCTGGTCATATTGAGACACATTCATCAGACCTTGACGTAATTCCAAGAATTCTGACGCCATCTTGTCTCTGGCCGTCTCAGGGATATATTTTTCAGTGAATTTGTTCACTAAAAATTCTCAAATGATTGATTCTCTTATATTTTTCACATTATGCTTCACTGCCCTCCACCAATGTTCTGCTTCCTTTTGAAACATAAAGGAAGAGAAAGATACCCTTTGCTCATCAGTGCAGTTCATTACATCTAGGATCTTCTCTATCTGGAGAAGCCATGCTTCAGCTTGTAAGGGGTCCACCTCCCCTTCAAATACAGGCGGTTTCATTTTCTGAAATTGCTCCAATGCTCGGTGGGAGTTGTTATTACTTGCTCTGGTCATTAACTGTGTGAGCTACTCCGGCAACACCCCTGGATTCCCATTATTTCCTCCTATCTGGACTTCAGAATCTTCATTGTTGTCCATGGGGTGTGCGCTCCCCATCACACTATAGTGTGACACACCGAGCGACAGGGACTCATTTGGTGGTAGCTGATTTAGATCCATGCGTCCTTCTATAAGATAAGGGCGTCTAGTCAATATACTTCTCAATTGGAAACAATTTGGATAAAAATTTAATTTCATGCAACCATTTTAATACCATATTCATCATCACTTTTGCAAACAAACAACTTTCTATATATATATATTTATATGTACATCCAACATGGATACAAAGATATTATACTGATATGTCTACCCTTTGGATATCCGAACTAACCCATGTGCATACATATAAGATGTGCCAGGGCATATACAACAAACTCTTAGGATATCCATCATCTAACACACTAGGCTTATACATATATATACATCAAAAGTGTTTACTCAAAGGTTCATCCTTCACAGGGTAGAGTTTCCCCACTTGAATCTCCGCTAGTGTTGCTACTATCTTCGCTATCATCCATGTCTTCCTCGGGGTCTTCCCCCGGTAATTCATCTCCTGCGTAACACCAGTCATCCAAATCATCATAGAGGTCCATGTCGTCTTCCCATGTTTCATCCAAAAGACACCTCCATAAGTGAATCCTCTATGGGGCTCCTCCTTTATTGTACTAGTATGCCCCATCTCTGCTACCTCAAGCGAATCCCCAACCAAGCTCTCCGTATCAACAATGGTTGGTTCAGGCTCATTAGACGCCCGAGACTCAACCTCCTCATAGTCTATGTGGTCTGGGGCTGTAAATATGTTCTCTGGATCAGTCTCGTCAGACTCATATCCCCAATCCATAGAATCCGCCGTCCAACTCACACTCGAGCTATCCGAGCTAGAGACTGGCCAATATACGTCAGAGTCCCCCATCTACATGTAAACAAAGAGTCGTATCAATCTCAATCCCATGAAATAGTCTCAACATACAGCTATAATCAGAAAGAAGCAGCATATATATATACACACACTTGCACTTATACTTATCCTTAGTCTACCTGTAAGTCTCATGTTTTTAGAATAACTTAGGTTCAATAGATAATTCAAGGCATTCCCTCGTCCCAGTGTCCCCCACCACTAGAAGTTGTTACTGAGAGCCTGCACCCTCAGTCAACTCACCCGAATCAGGATGTGCGGGCACCCTGATTCTGATGTGAGAAAATACTTAATTACCGCTTGACTCATTGTTAATCCGTCACATAAAACTCACTACCTAACTATGATCACATGTCCATACGTATAAACCTAACAATTTCATTGTCTCCTACCTCCGACTTAACCTACTCCTTTTACTTATAAACCTTGGCTCTGATACCAACTGTAACGGTCCCAGTTAAAATTTTCTATTTGATTACAATCATCACAGATAATCCAAGCGTGGGACCCATCAAGATACAATACTTCCATTCTACCAACATCAGAATGTTCTATACTATACATCAAACTCCACTAAGATAGCAAGTATGATCTTAACATGAATTAATATTTCCAACACATTGGTCCGACAACTCGTTAGAAAACGCAGTCTAATATATTACTACTACCAAATGTAATACAAGGTTAGAGTCTAGCGCCAAGCACCACAGTGTTTACAAGTTAATAGCAAACATCCAAATAAAATTTATGCATAGTTTCTACAACCATATACATATCAAAAGCAGAAATAAAAAAATGAATGTCTCCGTTGGCGCCTATCCGCATATATTGCCTTTAAGCGGGTCCTTTGCCTTTGTCCAAACCTGAAGGTGGAAATAAAAACAGAGTGAGCTTAACAGCTCAGTGAGTAAAACAATATTTATGCATACCTGTTAAGTATGTCTATTTGGACGTTATCATCAGGTTGGCAATCGTATTTTTATACCATTTGTGTAAATTTTTAGGTATTGCCTGATGTCCAGACCAAAACACAGTAAGAGGGCCTGTTAGTCGACTAGGTCATCCTATTGTCGACTAATACCACTTATTAGTCGACTAACATTTAAGCTATAGTCGACTGGGTTTGATCCAAAAAGTATCTGCTTCTCTGTTGCTGCCAGTAACTTATGTAGTCGACTACCCTAACCTGGATAGTCGACTACTCTATGTAGTAGTCGACTTATACATCTTCTGTAGTCGACTAGATTTGGGTCAATGGTATGTTGCTCTCTGTTTGTCACTTATAACCAATTATAGTCGACTACCCTTTCTGGTGTAGTCGACTATACTAGATACTAGTCGACTTATAGTCAACTGTAGTCGACTACATATGTTTAAAAGAAGTTGTTCACTCTCTGTTTGTTTTCTGTATCTGAGGATAGCCGACTACAGTATATGTATAGTCGACTAATATCGTTTTCCAGCGGCTTGTCTACCCATTTATCTCATCTATAGTCGACTTACCCCCAAGGGTTAGTCGACTAGTCTACTGAAACTTGTCTGTGTAAGTGATTATTCCAGATTCAATTTTTAAGAATTTATATATGATTTCAACATGGAATTTCTATCTTAGCCACATCAACATACTTATTGAACATAACACTGGGCTCCCCCTTCGGTCTCCTCCGGTTCAACCCAGTCCCTTCCTCCTATACGTCATTCAATGCAATAATTTCCTCCTTCCATCACCACCGGTTCAACCTGTTGGCCCAAGAGGTTACACTCTCCAATTGTTTTGTGTTTTGATGATGACAAACCAAATATGAGCTATTTGGTACTAACAAGTTTGTTAAGATAAGTTTCAGGTTTGTACCATGTTTAGAGACCATTCGCTTAGCTATTGCAAGAACTTCTAAGTTCCACAAAGCAAGGAAGGCAAATTGCACATCAAGGAAGGATCATAGAAGAGAAGGCACTAGCAAGGCATTGGATGGCTCAAAGACTTGAAGATAGCACAAGAAGTCTTCATGTAATTTGTTTTCAGTTTATAGTATGTTAAAGAATAGTGGATAGATTTGAAGCTCTATCACACACGTTTTTGCGCACATGCTCATTCCAAAATAATTTCTTATAAATTATACAAAAATATTTTGCATACAAGTTTTTGCCTACAGATATATATTTGTATTTTATACTAATCCCTATTCAAAAGTATTTTTGTTAAAATCAAAATCCTCTTTATTTTCTTTTTAAAATTGACTTTTTGACCTGATCCGGTCGACCGGGTCGGTCGACCGAGTCTGTGTCAGTCTGGTCCGGTCGACCGGACCAGTCGACCGAAGTCCTGGCAGATGCACGTATCCGTGTGCACGTCTGTCGGTCGACCGGGGCGGTCGACCGGACTATTATTTTTGCTCACAGGTTTTATTGGTCGACTGGGTCGGTCTCGACCGCTCGCCTGTAACGGTCAAATTTTTATACTACCGGTCGACCGGCCCGGTCGACCGATGTAGCGCGTTGAACAGTAACGGGCAGATTTTTTAAGAGCTGTTTATTTTTGTCTTTTGTGTTTAAAAATTCGTTTAAGGATATATTTTGATCTAATTATCTCCTAAACATCAGTAAATATGTTTTATCCCTAAACCCTAGCCCTCTCCTATAAATAGGGGTGTTTGGGGAGAGATTGGTTACAACAACAATCCTTGCAAAAATTCAAAAGTTTAAGGCTTTCAAAGTTCTTGGTTTTTGAGCTAAATTCTCTCAAATTTCTGAAGGGTTTTCAAAAGTTTTTCTCTGATTTCAATTTCTTTTCCTTACACACAAAAGAGCTTCATTCCTACTCAATATTCTCTAAGGACCTTTGTAAGGGAAGAGATATTTGAAAGAGAGAGTTTGTGGTCTTTTGACTACCAAGGAAATTTCTTGTACTGAGATTGTGGAGTTGGGTACTCCATTGTAATTGAGATCTTTGTGATAGTGGAAGTAGCTAGAATCCTTCTGGGGAAGGCGGGGAGTAGAGCTGGGTGCTCGAACCTCGATAACATATCTTTGTGTTTGCGATTGGTTTACATTCTTGCAATTCTTACTCTATTTGCTTGCTCTTATTATTTACTCATCATATTCATTGTCATACTTACTTGCTAGCATTCATCTTGTGATTGTTGTAGCTTTAAATTTTATTTGCCCTTGATTAGCATTGTCACCTATTCACCCCCCCTCTAGGTGACTTTTCAATTGGTATCAGAGCTTGGACTCTAGGTTTGACTTAACATCCATAGAGAGATCCTTAAAATATTGCTAATCAACATTTCCATTCATACATTCATACACTAGTAAACATGGCCGACAACATTAAAACCCCACCTAAATTTGATGGACTCAACTTCCCTATTTGGAAGGTTAGGATGACTATCTTTTTGCAATCACTAGGTAGTTTAGTGGCTAAGTCTTTGACCAAACCCTATGTAGCACTCAATGAAGATGAGAGCACTTGGACTGACTTCAACTTTAGAGAATATGAGGCTAACTCAAAAGCCCAAAACTCCCTTTTAACCACCTTGAATGAGGATGACCTTACACGGGTAATTCATTGCCAATCCGCCTATGAGATTTGGCAACACTTATTGGTCACACATGAAGGGACTTCACAAGTCAAGAGAGTTAAGATAGATCTCTTGAGGTCTCAATATGAATCATTCAAAATGCTTGATGAAGAATCCATTGATTGTATGATTACTCGTTTCACTAAAATTACAAATGGTCTTTCTTCATTAGGTGACGTCATCTCCAATGATCAAAAGGTGCGCAAAGTGATACGGGCTCTTCCACCATCTTGGGAGATCAAGGCCACCACCTTAAAGGAATTAAATGACAAGGACGAGATGGACATCATTAGTCTCATTGGGAACCTAAAGACCCATGAGATGGAGAAGAAAGCAAGAGATGAGGCTACTACTTCAAAGAAGAAATCCATAGCCTTCAAGACTTCATCCACCAATGATGACGATGAAGAAGACGAAGAAGAAGATGAGGAGCTAACTCTACTTGTGCGGAATGTCAAGAGGTTGTACCGAAAGAACAAGTTCAACTTCCGGAGAAGACTCGAAGGCAAAGAGGAGCGGAAGATCATTTGCTATAATTGCCGCAAACCCGGATATATCATGGCGGATTGTCCGGAGTTCAAGAAGAAAATGACTTCCTCCTTCAAGCCAAAGAAGCCGGAGGAAAGAAAGCCTACAAAGCAACATGGGATTCTGAAAGCGAGTCCGAAGAGGAGGTGGATCAAGCTAATATGTGTTTCATGGCAAACACACCTAAGGTAACCCCTCAATCCCATGATGATGAAGATGATGAACTAAGTAAGGAAGTTCTAGTACATGCATTTGTAGAACTTTCTGAAACTTATGATAATAAGAAACTTGAATGCTTAAAATTACAAAAAGAAGTTGCTTTTCTTAAGAATCAACTTGCCATTGTTTCGAAAGAAAAAGATGATCTTTCTTCAAATCTTGTTTCTATTCAAAATGAATTTGATGCTTATAAGATTTCTTGTAAGGGTAAAACCCCTATTGTTGATAATAAAGAAATTTCTTCTTTTAAATCCAAAATGAATGAGTTTGAAAAAGTTTTAAAAGATTGTGCCTTTAATACTAAGAAACTTGAAGAAAAGTTTCCAAAAAGCACACTTCTCATGTTAAAGATTCTCATGCTAAAATTCCACATGCTCACACTTCAAATAATACTTCTCATGCTAAATCTTTTCATGCTCACAATGCCCATGCTCACAAATCACACACTCACTATGCTTTTAGATATGGTAGAGTGTATAGATGCACATATTGTGGCAAAAATGGACATTTAGCTAAATTTTGTTATGATAAATTGCATAGTTCAAATAATCTTGTTTGGGTTAATGGCTCTAACCCTCATGGACCCAAGAAAATGTGGGTACCAAAATCAAGTCCTAAAATGTTTGATGTAGGTACACACCAAGGCTCCAAGACGTAGGGAGCGGTGGTACCTTGATAGTGGTTGTTCAAGACACATGACATGGGACATCAACAACTTCACAACCCTATCAAGGTACATGGAAGGTGGCTCCGTCACCTTCGGGGATGATTCCAAAGGCACCATCATCGGTATCGGTAATATTCAAATTGGTTCATCTCCTATTATAGAGAATGTTGTTTTAGTGGATGGTTTAAAGCATAATTTGCTTAGCATTAGCCAACTTTGTGATCGTGGACTTAAAGTTGTTTTTGATGATTCCTCATGCAAGATTTTTGATGTTAAATCCGATGTTTGTATTCTTACCGGTTTTCGTGATAATAATGTTTATATTATTGACATGCTTAATTTAGATTGTTCTACTAAATGCTTAAATGCTTTTGATGAAAATTCTTGGCTTTGGCATAGAAGATTAGGACATGCATCTTTTGACCATATCTCTAGGATTAATTCAAAGGAATTGGTGAAGGGTATACCTTGCTTGGATTTTGAGAAAGACCGCATTTGTAGTGCGTGCCAACTTGGGAAACAAACCAAGTCTTCCTTTAAACCAATCAAGGATATCATGTCAACTAGGCCTTTAGAATTAATTCATATGGATCTTTTTGGACCAACTAAAACTAAAAGTTTAAATGGAAGTAGATTTGCATTTGTTTGGTTGATGATTTCTCCCGTTTTACTTGGGTTTTCTTTTTGCAAAATAAAGATCAAATTTTTCTCATTTTAAGATTTTTCGAAAAAGAGTTGAAAAAGAAAAGGGTTTTCCGATTTTGAGAATAAGAAGTGATAGAGGTGGTGAGTTTATTAACCAACTCTTCATGACTTATTGTGATGAAAAGGGAATTAAGCATGAAACGTCTTGTCCTAGAACTCCACAACAAAATAGAGTTGTAGAAAGGAAAAATAGAACACTTCAAGAGATGGCTAGGACAATGATAAGTGAATATGACCTCCCTCAATATTTATGGGCCGAGGCCGTAAACACCGCATGCTATATATCGAATCGTATTTATTTGTGCAAAAATTCTTCAAAAACATCATTTGAAATGTATCATTCTAGAAAACAAATGTTGCATATTTTAAAGTTTTTGGATGCAAGTGTTTTGTTTTAATACTAAGGATAATTTGGGTAAATTTGATGCTAAGGCTTATGAGGCTATCTTTGTTGGATATTCCTCTACTAGCAAAGCATATAGAGTTTTCAATAGATCTACACTAACCATTGAAGAATCCATGCATGTTAAATTTGAAGAATCTAATGTGGTTGTTGAGAATGTTGTAGAGATTGAACCACTAGGTGAAGACATAGAGAGACTATCCTTGAAGGACTCACCCGCTCAAGAAGAAAAGCTAGATCCTATTGGTGAAGTTCAAGAGGATAAGGAGGAAAGCACTCAACCGCTTCCTAAAGCTTGGAGATACGCTACAAATCATCCTAAGGAGCTCATCTTGGGTGATGCATCTAAAGGAGTCACAACGCGCTCCAAACTCCATGACATATGTGGTAACTTTGCTTTTATTTCTCATTTTGAACCCAAAGGCATTCTCGAAGCCGAGACGGACCCATATTGGTTGCTTGCCATGCAAGAGGAACTCAATCAATTTGAGCGCAACCAAGTTTGGCACCTTGTTCCTAAGCCCCACGATAGACCAATAATTGGTACTAAGTGGATCTTTAGGAATAAGTTGGATGAGTCCGGAAATGTCATTAGGAATAAAGCTAGGTTAGTGGCCCAAGGTTACACTCAAGTTGAGGGAATTGACTTTGAGGAGACCTTTGCACCCGTAGCACGGCTTGAAGCCATATGGATGACACTAGCTTTTGCATGTTTTAAAAATTTTAAACTTTTTCAAATGGATGTAAAAAGTGCATTTTTAAATGGTTTTATTAATGAAGAAGTTTATGTTGCTCAACCTCCCGGTTTTATTGATCATGTTCATCCCGATTTTGTTTTTAAACTTGATAAAGCTTTGTATGGATTGAAACAAGCTCCAAGAGCTTGGTATGAAAGGCTTTCTAGTTTTCTCATTTCAAATGATTTTATTAAGGCAAAGTAGACACAACTCTCTTTACTAAGCATGTGAGAATGATATTTTAATTGTGCAAATTTATGTTGATGATATAATTTTGGATCTACTAATGAGCTTTTATGCAAGGATTTTGAGAAAGTAATGCAACTAGAATTTGAAATGTCTTCCATGGGTGAGCTCAATTTCTTCCTTGGACTCCAAATCAAGCAATTGCAAGACGGAACCTTCATTAACCAAGCCAAGTATGCAAAGGAGCTAGTAAAGAAGTTGGGCTTGAAGGATCAAAGGCTTGCAACACTCCAATGGCAACTACAACCAAGCTTGATAAGGACGAACAAGGTAAAAATGTTGATATTAAATTATATAGAAGCATGATAGGAAGTCTTTTATATTTGACGGCAAGTAGGCCGGATATCATGTTTAGTGTGTGTCTTTGTGCTAGATTTCAATCGTGTCCTAAAGAGTCTCATCTTATTGCGGTAAAACGCATTATTCGTTATATTAAGGGCACAATTGGAATGGGTCTTTGGTATCCAAAAACTATAGATTTTTCAATGACTAGTTATTCGGATGCCGACTATGCGGGTTGTAGAGTAGATAGAAAGAGTACTAGTGGGACATGTCAATTTCTTGGTAATTGTCTTGTTTCATGGTCCTCTAGGAAACAAAATTCCGTAGCTCTCTCAACCGCCGAGGCGGAGTATGTTGCCGCGGGGCTTGTTGTGCACAAGTCCTTTGGATGAAACATACTCTCCTTGATTTTGATTTGCACTTTGATCATATAAAAATATTTTGTGATAATACTAGTACTATACACATGACCAAAAATGCAAATCAACATAGTAAGACCAAGCACATTGAGATTAGATATCACTTTCTTAGAGATCATTTTGAGAAGGTGATATAGATATTGATTATGTTTCCACGGATTTACAACTAGCTGATATTTTCACTAACCTCTTGATTTTGCTAGATTTTCGTTTATTTGTGGAGAACTTAATGTTTGTATTATTGAATAAACATGTTTTTCATAACCCTTTTTGATGTATGACAAAAGGGGGAGAATAAGTTTACATGGACAAAAATAAGTTCATTGGTCTTGGTTCCATATGAATTTATATGTTTTGTTTTTTATAAGTTTTTGTTTTTATGAGTTTTTGTGTTTTAAATAAATTCTTGTGTTTTAGTTTGTTTTTGGTATTTTTGGTATCAAGAGAATTTTTTGTGTTTTAATTGGCTTCAATAATTGGTGCATCATTTTCAATTATTGGCATCTAGAGCATACTCTTGTGTTTTTAAGTATAGCATAATTTGAGGGGGAGTTTTCCTCCTACCCTATATTTTTTGTTAATAGCCTATTTGTTTTGTCATCATCAAAAAGGGGGAGATTGTTGGCCCAAGAGGTTACACTCTCCAATTGTTTTATGTTTTGATGATGACAAACCAAATTGAGCTATTGGTACTAACAAGTTTGTTAGATATAGTTTCAGGTTTGGTCCACATGTTTAGAGACCATTCGCTTAGCTATTGCAAGAACTTCTTAGTTCCACAAAGCAAGGAAGGCAAATTGCACATCAAGGAAGGATCATAGAAGAGAAGGCACTAGCAAGGCTTTGGATGGCTCAAAGACTTGAAGATAGCACAAGAAGTCTTCATGTAATTTGTTTTTTCAGTTTATAGTATGTTAAAGAATAGTGGATAGGTTTGAAGCTCTATCACACACGTTTTTTGCGCACATGCTCATTCCAAAATAATTTCTTATAAATTATACAAAAATATTTTGCATACAAGTTTCTGCCTACAGATATATATTTGTATTTTATACTAATCCCTGTTCAAAAGTATTTTTGTTAAAATCAAAATCCTCTTTATTTTCTTTTTAAAATTGACTTTTTGACCTGATCCGGTCGACCGGGTCGGTCGACCGAGTCTGTGTCAGTCTGGTCCGGTCGACCGGACCAGTCGACCGAAGTCCTGGCAGATGCACGTATCCGTGTGCATGTCTGTCGGTCGACCGGGGCGGTCGACCGGACTATTATTTTTGCTCACAGGTTTTTATCGGTCGACTGGGTCGGTCGACCGCTCGCCTGTAACGGTCAAATTTTTATACTACCGGTCGACCGGCCCGGTCGACCGATGTAGCCGTTGAACAGTAACAGGCAGATTTTTTTAAGAGCTGTTTATTTTATCTTTTGTGTTTAAAAATTCGTTTAAGGATATATTTTGATTTAATTATCTCCTAAACATCAGTAAATATGTTTTATCCCTAAACCCTAGCCCTCTCCTATAAATAGGGGTGTTTAGGGAGAGATTGGTTACAACAACAATCTTTGCAAAATTCATAAGTTTAAGGCTTTCAAAGTTCTTGGTTTTTGAGCTAAATTCTCTCAATTTCTGAAGGGTTTTCAAAAGTTTTTCTCTGATTTCAAATTCTTTTCCTTACACACAAAAGAGCTTCATTCCTACTCAATATTCTCTAAGGACCTTTGTAAGGGAAGAGATATTTGAAAGAGAGAGTTTGTGGTCTTTTGACTACCAAGGAATTTCTTGTACTGAGATTGTGGAGTTGGGTACTCCATTGTAATTGAGATCTTTGTGATAGTGGAAGTAGCTAGAATCCTTCTGGGGAAGGCGGGGAGTAGAGCTGGGTGCTCGAACCTCGATAACATATCTTTGTGTTTGCGATTGGTTTACATTCTTGCAATTCTTACTCTATTTTGCTTGCTCTTATTATTTACTCATCATATTCATTGTCATACATACTTGCTAGCATTCATCTTGTGATTGTTGTAGCTTTAAATTTTTTATTTGCCCTTGATTAGCATTGTCACCTATTCACCCCCCCTCTAGGTGACTTTTCATATAATAACAACTTTATGTTCTTCGATCTGATACCTCTCGATTCAGAGAAAAATGCGCATTTGTATCATTTTGACTCTCCCAGTCTCGATCTCTACTAATTGGATATGGGACTAGGTGAAGGGAGCTTTATAGGAGAAAGGAGGAAAAGGTCAGGCTATCGAATGGGGGGGCTAGATGCTGGTGATCCCCGACTTGCTATGGTTCATCGATTAAGCTCATTCTATTCACAGTTCTTTTCTTCAATGCATTACCATGATTGTGAGAACCACTCGTAAACCAAGATATGAACAGTTCGAGACTCGTTCAGTGAGTGAGGCTCAAGGTAGCGAGAATGAGGCTGGGGTAGCGCCAATGAGGCCATTTCATGGCTGGCAGTTACGGTCAGATATTAAAGGCAAGTGGATAGGCGCAGGGGCTAGGCCTTCCAATCACTATCTGCAAATCTCTTTAGACTAGATTTGCATCTCTTTATCCTTTTAGGTTTTATGTAGTGCATGCCCACCTGTAGTGGTCAACCATATCTATTAAAGAGTCTAGAGAATTTCACATTGCCCCAATAGATCCCCATCAAATTGAGGCAATTTTGCGAAGATAAATGCCAAATTAGATACCCTTCAGACATTCAAAGAGAGGCTAATAAAAGTAGAATCACACATGATCAAACCCCACTGAAATTAATCGATATCACAACATTGACAACCTATCCAATCAATGATCAATATCTGAAAAGCATCAAGATCAATGTCCCCAACTTTGAGGACGTCACAACCCATAACTTTTCATAGATCAGGCACTCCAACTAGATAGGTACTTCACATGTACGAACTCACTGAGTCTAGAAAAGTTAAGTACACTGAAATGAAATTATTTGGCGAAGCTAGTCATATTGGACCAACCTAGAAAATAGGCATGCAACCCGAGGTCGACCACCAATTGCACATGTGGTAGGTTGAAAGAAGAGTTAGAAACAAGTATGTGCCGCCTTCATTTAATACTCGTCTCATGGATAATTGGCATCAATATACTCAAGGCAACAAATCTGTAAAGGAGTATGCCGAGAAATTCAATGAATTGCTCCTCAGATGCAATACCCTCCATAAGGAAGGTGAAACTCAAATCTTTTTAGATTCAGAGCCGGCCTTAGAGATGACATACGATCTGAACGTTAGCTAGAGGACTCAATGAGTTAGAGGCAACGTATGCGTTACTCCCAAATCTAGATTCCACTAGAACCAGTCACATTTTCAAGAATCACGATTATAGAGCCTCCTGTCCAGACCTTCCCCATCACCCCAACCCAATAGGTCTAGCACCCAAACCCCTTCACATAGGTATGACATCAAGGTAATATTTTGAGAAGAACAACAAAAACAAGATCCTCGAGTTTCTCAAAGTTAATTAAACAACCAAGTGCTACAAATACCAAGATTATAGACATTAGCTGCCAGCTGCCCTAGTCTCGTCAAATCACCATAATAGATGAACACCACCGAAGCTACTGAGTCAGATTCTAAGGAATACACCTATTACCAAGACGCTGTTGAAACTGACGAGTCATCAAGGGATGATGTTGGTCTCAACTACATTAGGTCAACGTCGCCTATCTATTTGTCTGTCATCAAGTGTGTTCCCTTTTCACCAGCAAAAAAGTTAATAGGAGAACTGCAACCTTCCACACGTTCAGCAAGATTGGAGACAAGAGTTGTAAGGTGATTGTGGATAGTGAAATTTGTATCAATGCAATATCCTCCAGCTGTGAGAACATCTTGGATTAGAGATTATACTCCCACCCCCACCCACCTATTAAACGTGTCATGGATTGACTCCATAGCACTTGAGGTCAAAAGCGATATCTTGTCCCAGTCAGTTTCAATCATTATAAAGACAAGATTTGGTGTGGCGTGATCACGATGAGTATGAGTCAAGTTATACTAGGTAGGCCATAATTGTTCGCCATTTTTGGTCAATCCAACATGTGTCAATTTGAGCATGATGAAAAGCAGATTAAGCTACTATCATTGAGACCCAAGACTAGATAGCCTAAGCAAACAATTACTTTGGCTTTGCAGCCAACCCAAACTTCTCCAACTTCTCTACCTCTCATTACTACTGTTCCTTCTCTATCTCCCACTAGTCATGCATATCATCTCCACAAGCCACTTCCTCCCTTATGCTGACACCATATCACTATAAAACATTCGATTATGCACTATATTTGCATCACAAAAACATGTGCACAACTACACAAAAAGATCAGTGATGAAAATAAATGGAGCAATGTGAAGCCTACTCTATGAACTGCCATAGTAAAAATATTTAAAACATTTAATATAGGTGATTATGTGATGGTTCGGATTTGTCCGAAACAGTTTTCTTCTAAACTGTTAGACGTTGCATGTCTGTAGTGATGGACCTTTAAAGATCTTGAATAAACTAAATTGCAATACTCTTGTTATAAATCTTCATAGAGATTATGGCATTGTTGTACTTTCAATGTTAATGCTCTCTAGTGGATTGTAAGGGTTTTGATTATAACTCATTGATTGATAAGTTTTCACTAAGCCATTTTCTGAGAGCCCCTCACTTAGTCCACTCCTAAATATTCATCCCCTTACAGCAAAGAGAGTTGATAAATTTAGAGGATGAGACTATTACCAATCTGGTGGAACTCATAGGCATTTGATCCATTGAAAAAGAAATTCATAGTTAGATCAAGGTGATTTGTAGCAATCTGATCCAGTGCAGCATGGGAGACCCATCCATCTAGCTTAACGAGTTCTCCCAGTTCAAGGGAGAATGATGTGGACATCCAGTTTAAGATGCTAAAGCCGAAGAAACGGATCCAAGAAGTCCCAATCCAAATTGGAATAGTAGTAGAAATTTTGATCTTTCTTTCTCTTATCTTTTTTTTTTTTTTAGTTTCTCTATTTTGGTATTTTTTTTAGTTTCTAAAAGTTGAATTGTAATTCTATTTAGATTAAGAGTTTGCAGTTTGAGTTTGAGTTGGATTCAATTTTGTAAAGCCTATATAAAGGCCCTATTGTATCAACAATAATTAATGAAGAATTTTGATAAATTTATCTGTGAGTGAATTGATTCTTTCAAATTTTGTTAGGATTTAAATTCCAATCCATAGCTAATTATCTCCATTATCTAAACCCTAACCCTATCTTTATTTCCTCTCTTTCTCTCCTCTCATGCTTAGCACAGCCGCCACCAACTCTCTGCTTTTCCCTCTCTCTTTCGTTCTCTGCCCCATACCAAAGAGCCAACTACAACTCTCTCTCCCCCTCTCTATCTTCTCCTTCATCTATCGCCAAGCCCCACAACAGCTAGCACGAGTTCTCATCAACAGCACCATCTCTACTCGAGCCCGAGGCGTCGCCGCCTCCACCCGCGCCTAAGCGTCATCGCCCATCCTTGTATCCCCAGCCGCCTCCCCTCATCTCTTTTTTGGGTTTTGTCGAACACAACACAGGGAAGAAGAAGTTTAGTCGGGTTCAGATCCGAATCCAAACCCGCATCAAAAATCAAAAGGAAAATGGTTTAAGTTGTAAACCCATTTTCCATAGTAGCAAGATCCACTTGCTACAGTAATAGATCTAGTGCTATAGTACTATCCGACCTCTGCTACAGTATGTGGACTGATTGGTCGCTAATGTTGCATATTTAGTATCATATTTTCATACTTATTATAGAATAAAATCTGCATTGTCCTAATTAATTGTTTAATTTATTTGCAGGCCCATTCTTTAAGGAGATGAAGAGAAATGAGCCCAAAAGCCCACCAAAATTCTGAATTAAATCAGAATTAATTCAAGCTTACTGAATCAGGGCAAAATCAAGAGGTTGAAAACGGTTGAGAAGAATCCTCTCAGAATCGATCGGTTGAAGTAAGATCAACGGCCATTTCTTCAAAATCTCGGAGCTAAACTACAAATCCAACCCAAGATAAAGACAGAACGAGACGCCGGGGAGATCCACCAACATGGTGTGGCCACCTGGCCACACCCTGGCCGTGGAAACGCGGCCAATGCCGCGTTTTCGCGGCTTGGTTGTGGAGTTAGGGGGAGCGTTTGCTCCCCCGATCTCCCGGGATCCTGTAGGTTGGGTTTTTTGCCTATAAAAAGCCAGTATTTGCACTGAAAATGGATGACCATGCAGAGATAGGATTTAGCCTAGTTTTCATTCTTTGTAGTTTAGGTTTTTTTTTTCTTTTTATGTAATTTGTATGTAAGCTTAGGTTAGATGAAGATTCATGTAAATAAGAGAGAGAGGATGATGTTGAGAGTGACACCAATGTACCTTCCTCCTTTCTTTCATTGTTTCTTCTGCAAGTAATAAAGGTAAATGTTTTTGTTTTATGTTCATATTTCCTTTTGTTTCCTTATTCCTCTTTCTACTTTACCTCTTTTGTTTTAGATGAGCTTGCAAGTAAATCCAGAAGCATAAGTATAACTATGTTGTGTGAGTGCCAACGATAGTTCATGAAGACGTTCTCCTCCTCAAGATCCGTATCACTTCATTCTTGCGCCGCTTGATGATATAATGCGAACGGGGACTGAGCTCGATCCTATGATCTATGCGTTGAACGCCTCCAAGCAAGGTAGAACATGCAAGGTTTCCAGGTAAGTCATCAACCAAACTAGGTGGGTAATTCCTTAATCTTCTTTCTTTTCTTTTATTTCTTTAGTATAGATCACCACATCTTCCAAATCTTTCATCATTTCTTTTCCAACTCATTTGTACATAGTCGCTTTCTGATTCTCCACCTTCTTCATCTATCGCTTTCTTTTTAACTTTAACCTTTAACTCTTTTTCCTTTTTTATTTCTTAAAAACAAAGAAGAACTTTCGTTTTTCTTCATAAAGATTTCAATACAAACTTTGAACGCTTCTATCG
Organism: Agave tequilana; assembly: GCA_038442645.1. Lineage (NCBI taxonomy): Eukaryota > Viridiplantae > Streptophyta > Magnoliopsida > Asparagales > Asparagaceae > Agave > Agave tequilana. The sequence continues at coordinate 739,899 of JAVJIF010000566.1, read as the reverse complement.
CTAACCCTCCTTGTGGATCACGACCCGCATAGCCACTTGCTATTGTGGTAAGAATTGAGCACTTGCACATCTCTATTTCTAAATCTAAAATTCTGTATTTTTTGTGCAGGTTTAAGCTTTAATCAAAATTTTGGTGCCGTTGCCGGGGAGGGTAACGTTTTTTATTGAAATCTGTTTTTTATTGAAAATTTTTTAGAACTAAAACGAATTTTCTTCTCTGTTGCAGGTTATAGGGTAAGCAAAGCAGGAAATTAAGATTGCAGTAACATATAAGTGGTATTGGGCCTCTGCTCTAGAAAGCAGAGACCATTACCCTCTGCTTTGCCGCGTTTTTCACGGCCCAAGCTGCGGTTCCGCGGCAAAAGGAGTTGACTACTAACGTTATTTTTTGCAGGGCTGCTTGACTTGCAAAATTCTAGTTTTCTCTTTGCAATTTGTTTTTTCTTATATGCCATCACCATAACCTGCTAATAAATCAACAGTAAAATACTTGTTGAAAAAGATAAAAAATTGATTAGACGTTTGCATTTTAGGCACGTGTCTTTTCAATTCTTTTATTTTACTGTTGAAGAGTGCTGGAGCAAGGTACGTTCGCATTGCATGTAGAATAGGACTCACCTCTTGGTTGATTTTTATTGCTTTGAGTGAATCTTATTTACATATCTTGTACACTTACACAAACTTATCTTAGGGTACTAACCCATAACAAGATAAGGTGGGAATTTAATCACCCTTCCTTGGCCTAAAAATCAGATTCCCAGCACTCACTAACCCAAACCTAACTAAAAATGAGTAGACGTTGGCACTAGGACATCTCGGACTAAATTAGGAGATTATCCTAAGGGAAAAAAGTGTTGGAATTTGACTCCTGCCAAATCAGTGTCTAGGAAGGGATTAAGGGCCGAAAGCCCGAAGGTTGGTGGTTATTTAATCAAGGAACGTCTTTGATAGAAAACCTCCCACCAACCTTGCCCTGACCTGACTGATTAGCTTGTGGTCAAAGTCTGCATTATACCTCCCGTGGACAGTCTAACCAGTTAGGAGTCGTCTAGGTCATAGGTCTACCCTAACTTAGTTTAGAATTTTTTTTCTTTTTTGTTTGTTTATTTGTTTGTTTTTCTTTCTTTTTGTTTGTATTCTATTGTGTGATATGGCTTATAATAACAATTTTTCCAACTTCAATAATAATCCATATTACACACCGACTTCATTTTCGGATATTACAAACCCGGCATATCATAACCTTAACCAACCTAGTGTGCCGGATTGGTCTTATCCGAATCAATAAACCCATACCCCCAATCTAATAACTATAATTTCCATAATGATTTCAACTCTTCATAGAGTCAGTGGGGATTCACCTCCCCCGAGTCCAATTTTCAACCAACTTGTCCTCCTTCTCCACCTTGTCTACAATATTTCCAAGATTCATACTCAGTTCCACCAGTCCAAAATAGAAAACTATCAATTTTGGAAATGAGTATGCGTGAGTCCAAACACAAATCCCAAAATCTGATGGACTCACAATTTCACACCACCAATTCCAAGACAATACCTCATCTTTTCATCAAAACAATGAACCTATCACTATGAAAAGATGCTTGAAGCCATGACTCAGGCTCAAAACGCTCGTAATCGTGACATAGATATGATGGTCGAATCTCTACGTTCCCACCGTTTGACCAGTCTGATGTCGCTAACCATTCTGTTAGAGCCGATGAGTCAGTGTTTTTGGAAACCAAGGTTCCATTTCAGAACAATCATTTGAACTTACCCAAACTCCAAATTTGAAAAGAATATTGACAGTTTGGCAAGTTATCCTTTTCCTGAAATCGAACTTGAAAATGAATATGATCATGAATCTCAACTTAGTGATTCAATTTTACTTCCTGATTCAATAATGACTCCGATATCTTCACCTGATTTTCACCTTTTTCCCGAGTCAACATTGGATCCTGTGCCAATTCATCATGAAATTGAATCACCCATTTTTTATGATCATATTGAACTTGACCAATTTTACACTTTTGAAATCCTATTGACAAATTGGCAAGTTCTTATTTTTTTGATATTGAACTCAATGAGATATGTGACCTAGACTCTCAAATCTGTGATCCAGTTCACTTTCTGAATCAATATTGACTCCTATTTTGTTACCAAACTTGAGTAATATTTTAGAGTCAGTTTTGATTCCCCCACCTATCATTCCTGAACTTGAATCACCAATATTAGGTCACATTCCATTGTTGGAAAATAAAGTGGGACTTGAGTTTCAACTTCTTGACTTGGACCCGCTTCTTGAACCAATCTCGACTCCTGAACCTTTACTTGACTTAAGTCACTTTCCTGAGTCGGTATTAGTTCCTATACTTCCTGAGTCCAAGTCAATCATTCTATCATTTCATACTCCATTTTGGGACAAGGTGGTTGACAAATTTGACTCCGAAATCAATTATGGAATTTGGAAATTAGATGGGGTCAAATATTTAATAAAAATCATTCATGGATTCATCATTTTAATGGGTTATTTAGCGAAATTTCTGGTAGGTTCCTCCGAACCCCACGAAAAGTTGATTGGGCCACATTTCGTGGATCAATCAGACCACCACCGGAACCACCACCTTAAGGTAACATTTTCCTTCCCTTTCGTCTTTTTCATGCATCTATGCATTAATTCATACATTGAGGACAATGCATGAGATAGGTGTGGGGGAGGGTTCTAACATAACTTAGTTTGTTCTTTTTATTAAAAAAAATTAACATTTTCTTTACTTTTAAAAACTTTTTGAAAATAGAAACAATATTTTGACATATTTTTTGTAAGAAATTAAGTTAATTTTAAGGAATAGAAAATTTAAATTAGGATTTCTTATACTTGGTCAAAATAAGATTATTTGTTTGATTTTTAGGGTTAGGAAGAAAATTTGTCAAAGTAATTTAGTCTTGATCTTTACCTTAATGAAATATGTACACTTCATACACTTACACACTTAGGGTTCAAAAACAAAGATTCTTATGCCTTATATATAAAAAAAAAAGAAAAAAAAGAAAAAAATATCTATGAAAAATGAACAAGTCTAATTATTGATTAGCTAGGTGCTTTGGCCTAAGCAAGCCTTAGTATTTATGCGAAAGATGATTAGATAAGTTTAAGAAAAAATTTCCTCTGATTAAGCTGGGTATTTGTGCCTAATAAAACATAAGTATTAACGCCTAAAAGGGGTCCATATAATAAAATCCTTAGTTTTGTGGCCTTATTTGCTCGAGTCCTTAAGTCCTTGGGGTGTTTTCTCACCCGGTGCCCTAAGACCGTTTGGTTTGAGAGTCATCGATTAAGGCTCGTTACATGGGCAGATTAGAAAGCCTAATAGAACTAAGGAATAATACCACAAAAAAATATATATATATAATAAATAAGGCATAAGAGTTAGAGTTAATGAACCTTTTGTAAAAATTTTCACAGGCACAAGGTGCATATGACTCAGGGTAAAGTAATAGACTAGATGAGAAGTACAATTTAACTCCTTACTTTGATTGATAACAAATTTTTGAATAGAGACTAAGTTTAGGAATGAAAAATTCAGTTTTCCTATAACTTATAGATTGCTTAAATCTTACAATTATATTTCAAATATTTTTCTCTTTCAAAATGCTTTTCGAAAATACTAACTCTTTGTTTCCCTTTCTTTATGGATTTTGTGGGTGTAATCCGCTGAAAACCCTCATGAGACCAAACTCGTCCTCTAGGGGAAACCTAGAGGTTTAACGGCTTGTTGCACATGCTCAGTGCAATCGCGTGACCTACGAAAGTGGTCTAATAATCCTTAGTATAGTTTATTTGTTTTGCTCGAGGACGAGCAAAAGATAGGTATGGGGGTGTGATTGGTCGCTAATGTTGCATATTTAGTATCATATTTCCATACTTATTATACAATAAATCTGCATTGTCCTAATTAATTGTTTAATTTATTTGCAGGCCCATTCTTTAAGGAGATGAAGAGAAAATAAGCCCAAAAGCCCACCAAAATTCTGAATTAAATCAGAATTAATTCGAGCTTACTGAATCAGGGCAAAATCAAGAGGTTGAAAATCGGTTGAGAAGAATCCTCTCAGAATCGATCGGTTGAAGTAAAGATCAACGGCCATTTCTTCAAAATCTCGGAGCTAAACTGCAAATCCAACCCAAGATAAAGACAGAACGAGACGCGGGGGAGTCCACCAACAGCGTGTGGCCACCTGGCCATACCCTGGCCGCGGAAACGCGGCCAAAGCCGCGTTTCCGCGGCTTGGTTGTGGAGTTAGGGGAGCGTTTCCTCCCCCGATCTCCCCGGGATCCTGTAGGTTGGGTTTTTGCCTATAAAAAGCCAGTATTTGCACTGAAAATGGGACGACCATGCAGAGATAGGATTTAGCCTAGTTTTCAATCTTTGTAGTTTAGGTTTTTCTTTTCTTTTTATGTAATTTGTATGTAAGCTTAGGTTAGATGAAGATTCATGTAAGTAAGAGAGAGAGGATGATGTTGAGAGTGACACCGATGTACCCTCCTCCTTTCTTCCATTGTTTCTGCAAGTAATAAAGGTAAATGTTTTTGTTTTATGTTCATATTTCCTTTTGTTTCCTTATTCCTCTTTCTACTTTACCTCTTTTGTTTTTGAAGAGCTTGCAAGTAAATCCAGAAGCATAAGTATAACGATGTTGTGTGAGTGCCAACGATAGTTCATGAAGACGTTCTCCTCCTCAAGATCCGTATCACTTCATTCTTGCGCCGCTTGATGATATAATGCGAACGGGGACTGAGCTCGATCCTATGATCTATGCGTTGAACGGCTCCAAGCAAGGTAGAACATGCAAGGTTTCCAGGTAAGTCATCAACCAAACTAGGTGAGTAATTCCTTAATCTTCTTTCTTTTATTTTATTTCTTTAGTTTAGATCACCACATCTTCCAAATCTTTCATCATTTCTTTTCCAACTCATTTGTACATAGTCGCTTTCTGATTCTCCACCTTCTTCATCTATCGCTTTCTTTTTAACTTTAACCTTTAACTCTTTTTCCTTTTTTATTTCTTAAAAATAAAGAGAACTTTCGTTTTTCTTCATAAAGATTTCAATACAAAACTTTGAACGCTTCTATCGCTAACCCTCCTTGTGGATCACGACCCGCATAGCCACTTGCTATTGCGGTAAGAATTGAGCACTTGCACATCTCTATTTCTAAATCTAAAATTCTGTATTTTTTGTGCAGGTTTAAGCTTCAATCATGGACCAGTGAAGCTTCAGAATCAGACCCGTAACACTTGGTTTTGTTTTGGGTCATAACTAGCACATCCGGAGTCCGATTCAGGCGATCTTCATATCGTTACGATCTTGACGATGAGCCCTATGCATCAGCAACATCTACCGGTCACTGAGATATCTGTGATTCTCAGTAGGTATGAATTTCTTACACGGTCTCTTATTATGGGTTTGATAATAGTCATATATTATTTTATTAGTTTAATCTGTTGCCACTAAATAGTGAGATTGTGAGAATTCTATTTATCCTGAGTTTACTAATTATATATATTGATTGTACAAGCTTTGCCATTATAACTAAGTAGTTGCATCAATTTATTTGAGACTAGAACGGTATCATTGCAATTGCAATATTTTGTTAAAATTCATCTATTTTGTTATTAGTTTTGCTATTTTCCTACCTAAAATCGTTTTGTTGGTGAAACACAATGAAGTTTATTGCATTACAGATTTCTGGTTCACACACGCATTCACCGTTCACCATTTCACATCATATTCATTTCACATCCTTGTGTTTCAGTTTACAAAAGTGTCTTTAGTTTTTAACTTTCAATTTTCTCTGTTTTCTCACAAAAGCGTGAGTTATCATGTCTATATCTATTCTATAGGATTCTTGCTGGTGAGAGTATTTTATTTGTGGTCAAGAGTCTTGATCACTAGTGCTAAATCTTTGTATTGAGTGTTTCGAGGTTGCAGCCTCGATTGAGCTTGCAAGATCGTTTGTTGAAGTTCTTACGGGAATGAGTGAGGGAGCTTGTAGGTATTGCAGTACCGAGTGATCTTGCAGAATCATACTTAGTGAAAATCCTTCATTGCGGTGAAGGCAGGGATGTAGAGCAAGTTGCTCGGACCTCGAAACAAATCTCCCCTATTTGTGATTGCTACTCTCTTATCTTACTCTTGTTTATATATCTTCCATGCACTTATTTACTTATCATTATATGCTTGATATTATTTTATATGCTTGCACTCGTTTAAACCAAGAAAGCAATTAAGCACCTCAACTCTTATTAAGATTAATCACGAGTAGAAGTTCAGAACCCTTCACCGGGTATACGGCTTCATTTCTTGGTTATGAGTTTATTTTGCTATGTGTCGTTAGTTTATTTTGTAATTATTTACAATTCCACATTGGATTAATATATCAAATATTCCCCCCTCTACGTAATTTTATCTTTCATGTCAAACTCCTTATTTAGCTGAGCTTTAAGCTTCTGAATATGTATCTTATTTCTCGCAACAATCAGCATATCATCCATACGACAACAAATATATAACATCATCATTGCACTGCTTGAAATAAACACAACTGTCATACTCACATCGGGTATAGTTGGCTTTGACCATGAATGAGTAAAACCGCTTGTACCACTGCTTGAGAGACTGCTTCTACCAATAAAGGGACTTCTTGAGAAGACACATTATATTTTCTTGACCTTCCTGAATGAACCCTTCAGGTTACTTCATGTATGTCCTCTCCTCTAGCTCACTATGTAGAATCACATCCAGCTGCTCCAAGTCGAGATCACCTAAAGCCACGATTGCCAACAACTATTGAATAAATATATGTTTGACTACATGAGAGAAAATATCATTGTAGCCAATGCCCTCCTCTTGAGAATACCCTTTGGCAACTAGTCTTGTCTTGTATTGCTCATTGTCTTTTTTTTGAAAGATCCATCTGCAACTTATCGCTTTAAAACCCTTTGATAGATTCACCAAATCCTATGTTTGATTCCTCTCCAAAGACTCCATCTCTTGTTCCACAATTATCATCCGCCTGAAACTATCTCTTTGTAACTTCTAGGATCACCAACTTCTGTTACTAATGCAAAAGAGACTTAGTTATCTTCCCAGCCATATGTAAATGGTGGTACTGTCACTCTGTTTGACCACCTCAATGGTTTAAGTTGCACATATTACTCCTGAGTAGCTTCCTATTTATCTCCATTTGAAACTAAGGAGTCTTCATCTGACCCGATAGGCTTGTTGGAGTCATCTGAAAACTCAAATCCTCTATCTGAAAATCTGTTGAACTGTCTGAAACTCCACCTTGTGCCTTGTCCTCCGTCTTTGACTACTTGCAACATTGAATCCTCATCAAAAATCGCATCTCTGCTAACAAAGGCACTCTTTTCTAGATCCCAAAACATGTATGCCTTGGTTTCCTTGGTGAAACCGATGAAGTAACACCTCTTTGACTTAGACTCCAGTGTGTTCCTCTTTTGACTGTCAACCAAACTGTATGCCCAACAACTGAATGTCCATAAGGTTGAATAGTTCATTGACTCTCCTCATCATATCTCTTCTGAGATCTGAAGATCATTGACTGTAGATAGTGACATGTTCACTAAATAGCTCGCATGACTCACTGCCTGTAATGCCCCGAATCTGGCGGTATGGAGACGCTACTGTGACGTACATAAGTATGGCAGAAACCCTCACATACGTCGCTAAGAATCAGTACATGCAAGAATCAGAGTACGGCAGCACAGGGGTATTATACATTCCAATAAAATAATACAAGTATATTGTTATCACAGAACATGATCCAATATTATATGAATACTATATCACCAAGAGGTGAAAAAATATGATTTACAAAGTATTTTACAAGGTACAAAAGTTGAGAGACGCTCATGAGCAGCGAAAGGGAATCTCGAGAGCCAGTTAAAAGGAGGCAAGAAGGAAAAGAGTTATGGCAAATTCGCATTATGATCCCCTGTTTACTTACAAAGAAGGCGATGAGGCTAGCTATTTCACCGTCTCAGAAGAATCTGAGGGTGATGCGGTCGATATAGGTCCTTCAGATGTTTGGGACTTCAAAGGAAGCCCTATGGCCTCCAGCTCTTTTGGGTGGACCACTGAGGGTTCGAGAGCGAAGGTGGCCCGGCCGTCCGCGTTGACTCTGCCAAAGATTTTCTATGGAACCTGAGGGGACTGATGCCGCTGTCGAGGAAGTTCGGAGAGAGACCGCGGCCACGGTAGTTGAGGCGATATCATCTTTTGGTAGTGCTTTAACCTTTTGTAAGTAATTCTTCTCGTGATATTCATTACACCTTGCTTAAATAGAATCTTGCTACAGGTGTTTCGCCTCTGGGTGCATCGACTTCAAGAGGGCCAACCCAATCTTCCTGAGGGAACCAGGGGTGAAGTAAGTACTTCGACTGTAGCGGACGCTGTCGAGTTGGATGCTTTGTATCACGGGTTGCCCTCTTATCAGCCTGAATCGGCTAGAGGAAAGGGGATTGAGGGAATAGTAGTCACGGAACCAACCTCACTCCCAACTATATCGGTAAGTGAGATGCCATTAGTTTTGTCAGTGTTGCTTATCCTACTAAGCGCGGAGCTGAAGGTGATCACCAGTCCTACTTCTCCAACACTGGTGGTTGAGCCAGTTCTCCCAGAAATAGTCACTAGTCTTACTTCGATTGTGGCTATTGTACTGGTTTCAATGAGGACTCCTCCGAAATCACCGACGATCTCTCATATTACTCTAGCTAGTGCTTCTACTATTCTTTCCACAGTAATGTTAGTGAAACCAGTGGAAGCTTTGTCTTTAGAAGCTGCTCGTTTCGCCGGGCGTAGTTGAGGCCGAGAACGAATCCGTGGCTGAGTTAGTCGACAGCTTTTATAAGGGCTTAAAGCGTTCCATTGCTTTGGTCTTGAAGAGCTCGACTACCTCATTTTCTGCTTTAATGGTGGTCCTCTCCCGAAGCATTAATAACATCCTAGACTTTAGAGGGGATAACCAGGCCGCCACATTGCAGCTTCTGGTGGACAGACTCGAAAGGGATGTGGATGAATGGCGCCGTCTTAGTCATTCAGATCTGGAGTCTTCAGTTAACGAAGAGCTTACGCACCTTACTGCTCAAATGCATGAAGTTCATCTTGCCGCTCAAGAAGCCGCTAAGGCAATTTCTTCTGACTTGAAATCCTTGGAGACAAGGAAAGTAGAGCTCGGGGTTGCCATAGACGCTTCTAGCAGTGCTCTTCTTGATGCGAGGATAAAATTGAAAAGGCTAAGGAAATGATCAGGAAGGCTAATCTTCTTTTGTCCAAGCTGAACCGGTGTGTCTTGAAGAGATTGCTCGGCTTGAGCGGCTTAAGGCTCAAATGACGAAGTCCTGCGGCAGGAGCTAGCACATAGGGCAACTTTGGCTGAAATTGAGGCTCGCTTATCCCAAACAGCGAGCTTTAATGACGCTGAGTTGAGGTCGCAGGCACTTATCAGGGCTGCTGAGGAGAGGAAGAATAGGCTGGCCACTCTTGAAGAAAGGATCAAGTCCTATGAAGCACCATCATAGCTTGTAATCCGTGCATTCATGTATCCCTCTTTTGGAATCAATGAAAAGTGATTTTATTTGACTCTCCTGTTGCATTTCCAACTTGTTTTATCTTTTGAATTTTCAATGCCTGCTTTCAACTTGTATTGCAATCCTCAAACAAGAAACGGAATAATGATATAACTAATCCAATCAGCGGTGATAAGCTAAGAGAGTCAGTCACACATTTGAGGAAATAGTCCTTACTGGACTAAAAGATGAGACTTGACTATCTGTCGGTTCAGAGGTCGCAGGGACGTAACCGATTGAGAAGCCACCAAGCTCAAAATTTGTATGAGATTTGGAAGGAATTATCAGAGGTATATTGTTAACGTGACAACCAGAAAAGTCCACTAAAAACTGAGTGGGACTCAGAAACTCGCTGGGGAGCTAGGAAGTGAATCCCATAAAAGATTATATGTCAGAGGTGTAATGTTAACGTGACAAAAGAACTCCGTAAGAATTCGTAAAGCATTTGTCAGAGGTGTAATGTTAACTTGACAAAAAGAAAAGTCCACTAAAGACTGAGTGGGATTCAGAAACTCGCTGGGGAGCTAGGAAGTGAATCCTATAAAAGATCATATGTCAGAGGTGTAATGTTAATGTGACAAAAAGAACTTTGTGGGAATTCGTAAAGCAATTTGTCAGAGGTGTAATGTTAACTTGACAAAAAGAAAAGTCCACTAAAAATTGAGTGGGACTCAGAAACTCGCTGGGGAGCTAGGAAGTGAATCCATAAAAGATCATATGTCAGAGGTGTAATGTTAACGTGACAAAAGAACTTCGTGAGAATTCGTATAGCAATTTGTCAGAGGTGTAATATTAACTTGATAAAAAGAAAAGTCCACTAAAGACTGAGTGGGACTCAAAAACTCGTTGGGGAGCTAGGAAGTGAATCCCATAAAAGATCATATGTCAGAGGTGATTGTTAACGTGACAAAAGAACTTCGTAAGAATTCGCAAAGCAATTTGTCAGAGGTGTACTGTTAACTTGACAAAAAGAAAAGTCCACTAAAGACTGAGTGAGACTCAGAAACTCGCTGGGGAGCTAGGAAGTGAATCCCATAAAAGATCATATGTCAGAGGTGTAATGTTAACATGACAAAAAGAACTTCGTAGGGATTTGGCGTTCTTTATATGTGGTCTTACAATTCCATGGATGAGAGTTGGTAAGTGATTTTGGAGAGAGAATCAAATGGGAACATGTCCCTTAGAATTTTTAATAAATCCTCAGCTGTCAACGGATTTGATATGCCTTTACCAACTACCATTTGAGTTGGGCTAGCCATGCTATTCCCCTCAGCATGATGAGTTGTCAAGGACTTATGTGGTCTTACCATTCCATGGATGAGAGTTGGTAAGTGATTTTGGAGAGGGAATCAAATGGGAATAGGTCCCTTAGAATTTTTAGCAAATCCTCAGCTGTCAATGGATTTGATATGCCTTTACCAACTACCGTTTGAGTCAGGCTAGCCATGCTATTCCCCTTAGCATGATGAGTTGTCAAGGACTTATGTTGGGCTTAAAAGCCAACATTTTCCTTTATCCTTAACCGTTAGAGGTGTCGGATTATCTGATTACTATTTTTGTAACCTTGATTCTTCTTTGAGACAACCAGTGTATGATCGGCTCTATACTGGTTTACGGTCGTATGATCTCGTTTAGAGAAAGAGAGGGGCACTCTTTCTGCATATCTCAGATTTAAAGGTCTTGATCAGAGGTGTAATGTTAACTTGATCATGAGAAGGATCCTTATCAAGGATAATACTTCTTTAAGAACCTGTCGTTGATCGGCATCATGAGTAAATCACCATCTAAAGTCATAAGGTGATATGCTCCATTTGAATAGACTGTTTCTATTACAAACGGTCCTTCCCATTTGGGCTGAAATTTGCCTTTGGTTTTGTGCGTCATGATCATCGGTCGTCTGACGGCTAAAACCAAATCTCCTTTCTGAAAGACTCTTTGTTTGACCTTCTTATTGAAGGCTTTTGAGATCCGAGCTTGATACAACTCAATGTGTTGCTAAGCTTGTAATCGCTTCTCATCTAGGACTTCGAGCTCTTGAAGACGCAACCGATCATTGTCCTTTGATGTGATCTTAGTGATCAGAGTGACTTGTAATGACGGCATCTGGATTTCTAACGGTATGACTGCTTCGCACCCGTATACTAAGGAAAAAGGCGTATTGCCTGTGGGGGTCCGAACCGTGGTTCGGTAGGCCCAAAGACATTCACTAAGCTTCTCATTCCAATCTCGCTTATTCGAGGAAACGAACTTTTTGAGTAACTTAATGATTGTCTTGTTGAATGCTTCCGCCAAGCCATTAGCGACGAGATTATAAGCAGTTAAAGCCACATTCTGAATTCGGTATTTATCACAGAACTGATAGAATACCTGGCTTGCAAATTGGGGACCGTTATCATGGATGATCCGCCTAGGGAGACCAAATCGCTGGATGACATGGTGTTTGATGAAATTAACCACGTTAGAAGTTTTGACTTCAACCAGTGCTATAGCTTCTGCCTACCTCGAAAAGTAATTGGTTATTGCTAAAATAAACTGGTGACCTTTTATTGAAGAGGGAGTGATTGGCCCTATGACATCGATTCCCCATGCTTTAAATAGCCATGAAGCAACAGTTGGGTGGAGCAACTCTGGAGGCTGATGCATGAAGTCCGCATGAATTTGGCATGCTTTACACATTCGTGCATACTGGATGGCGTCGGCTGTCATAGTTGGCCAATAATATCCATGCTTGTGCAGTGTGTCCTTGAGTTTTGGACCTGGCTGATGAGCTCCGCATATACCGTCGTGTGCTTCTTTGAGCACTTCCAGTGCCTCTGAATTATAAAGGCAATGAAGTAGGATACTGTCGTATGAACGACGGTAAAGTGTCTTCAGAGTTGGGTCATAGTAAAAGCGGAGAGACCTTCGCCTGATAGATGCCGCTTCTTTAGGGTCGTCCGGTAGTAAATCATGCAGAGCATAGTCGATGAAAGGAAATCGATAATCTCTCGGTTTAAGATCCGTCAAGATATTATAGACCTCTCTGGTTTTTAACATATATTTAGAGCAGACAAGGTGTCGAGTCACCACTGTAAGATGATACTCGGTGTCGACTGGCAAGATTAGTGTTGTTGCTAATGCAGCCAGAGCATCCGCCTTAGTATTCTGAGATCGAGACACGTGCCCGATGTAAAAGCCATCAAACAAATTAGCCATTTCGATGACTGCGTGATAATAAGATACTAAATCCTCATGACGGACCTCATATTTGCCTTTAACCTGATTAATAATCAGTTTTGAATCGTCGTAAGCTTCAGGTAGCGTGCCCCCATTTCGTGGGCGAGCTGAAGACCAATAAGTAGAGCATTGTATTCTGTCACATTGTTGGAGCATAATTCCGTCAGAGAAAATGCTCTAGGAAGGACATGATTTTATGGAGAGATAAATACAACCCCCACGCCGGCAATGATCCTGCCTTTAGGACCAATTCGTGATGCTCCATCAAAGAACATCTGCCAAACTTCTTCCTCTGAAGTTGTATTAGATTCAAAGGCTTCATCTGGAATGTCTTCATGAAGTTTTGAGCTTTCCGGAACCGGATGAGCAGCCAAGAACTCTGCAAGTGCCTGGCCTTTACCGCCTTCTGAGAGATAAAGAGCATGTCGTATTGAGATAAAAGAAGCGCCCACTTAGCTACTCTTGAATTCAATGATCCTGGTTTCATCATGAGAAGATGCAAAGGATTCACTCTGGAAATGACATGTATGGTTTGGCCGACAAATAATGTCATGTCTTCTGAACGATAAAGACAAGAGCTAAGCACTCCTTCTCAATAGGATTATAGTGAGATTCCGCCCCTATCAGAGTCCTGCTCAGATAATAAATAGCCTGTTCGTGACCATTGTCGTCTTTTTGAGCAAGCAGGGCACCAAGAGAATGGTCCATAACTTTCACATAAAGCAAGAACGGTTTCCCTGATGTGGGAGCTACTAAGACTGGAGGTTTTGTGAGATATCTCTTGATATCCTCATAAGCTTCCTAACAAGCTTTATCCCATACAAAGGAAACACCCTTTTTCATAAGTCGGGTGAACGGTTGATAGCGGCCCGAGAGATTTGCGATGAATCTTCTGATATAAGCCAATCTACCTTGTAAGCCTCTAAGTTCTTTGAGATTCCTAGGTGGATGCATGCTCTGAATAGCTTTGACTTTGTTTGGGTCAAGATGAATTCCTTTTGATGTAACAATAAACCCAAGGAACTTGCCACTCAAAACCCCCGAGAAGGATTTTGTCGGATTCATTTTTAGTTAATGAGCCCGCATTATGTCGAACATCATTCTCAAGTCACGAAGATGGTCATTCTTATTACGGCTTTTGACAGCAATGTCGTCGACATAGCATTCTACCATTTTTCAGAGATGATCGTGGAAAATTGTGTTCATTGCCCGTTGATAGGTTGCTCCCGCGTTCTTTAACCCGAAGGGCATCACGGTGTAGTAGTATACTACCAATGGCGTCCGGAACGAAGTATGCTTCTCGTCCTCTGAATACATCTTAATCTGATTGTACCCTGAAAAGTCGTCCATGAAAGACATTCTTTCGAATCCACAGGTACTGTCAATCATGACATCGGTGATGGGCAGTGGGAATTCGTCTTTAGGACAAGCTGTATTGAGATCACGGTAGTCGATGCAGATCCGTATTTTCTCATTCTTCTTGAGAACGGGAACGATATTAGCAACCCAGTCTGAATGTTGTTCCTCTCGTATGAAGCCACATGCAATGAGCTTATGAACTTCAACTTCAATAGCCTCAATAATGTTCGAACGAAACCGGCATTGCGGCTGTTTGACTGGCTTGGCATCAGGTCTGATGTTCAGACGATGCATGGCTACTTACGGATCAAGTCCGGGCATGTCTCCGTAGTTCCATGCAAAGACATCTACATACTCATTTATAAGTATCATCAGTTCTTCTCTTTCTGCGAGTGATAAGCTTTCACTTATAAAGATGGGCCTAGGATGATCTTGACTACCCAAGTTAACCTGAATCACCTTGTATTCAGTAGGTGGTTCGCATTGTTCGAATCGCTTTTACCACTGGAGGTCCAATTGCTGAGCCTATGGTTCCTCATTAGTAGCTTCTATTGGCTCCAATTGGTTACTTGAAGTCATATTAACAGTGAGCTTTTTAAACACTGTTCCCACATTGACGTCCGAGTCCCATTCAGAAGAAGAGGCAGAGTGTGATAGGATTGGTTTATTATCTTCGGGTTGAACCATTGCTGGCAGTGTAGGTGTAACGTACCCAACCCCCTGCGTGTATTATCATAGTAATTTGCAGGTTTCCCTCTTGGCATGAAATTGCGCAGCAAACCACGTCTTCCTTTTCTGAAATTCAGGCCCTTCCCATGCTTCAGGTTGTACCCCATTTTCTTCATCATACGGTGCGCTGGTCGCGCATAATGGAAAATTTGTGAGTTTGAACTTGAATCTGCGGCTGTAGACCTTCGCAGTTAGGCTTTACCGAATATTATTAGTAATTGACCCTCTTTGGATGAAGGAACCGTTAAAACGGATCCTTCTATGGATTCCACGGATGTATTTGATGCACTTGGTTTATGCAAGGGCATGTGCAGAGAGCTACCCGTAACGGATTCAAACAATTTGACACTCACAGGATAACCAAAGGAAATATTATCATTAATTACCCATTCACCCTCATCTTCAGAAGGAGGGTTACATTGGAGATTATTAAAACATGCTATAACCGGTTCGTCGACCAAGGTGGCTGGCATGTCTGTTTCGGACTCTGAATCCGCCTCGTTACCACTATCATCGTAGTCACGCATTGATTCTTTTGGTGTTTTACCAACCCTTGATATAGGAGAGTGTCAGTAAAGTAGTTTTTCACCCCTTTGAATGGTTGCTTCTCAGCGAAGACAGTTCATACTGTTGCATTATCTTCAACATATTTGAAGCACTGATACAAAGTGGAGGGGACAATCCAGTTGGCGTGGATCCACGGTCGTCCTAATAATAAGTTGTATGACGTGTCAGCGTCAATGACATAGCACGTCACCTCTGACTTCAGGCTCCCGATTCGGCAACGGAGTCGAATCTTCCCAAGCGGATGACTACTTCCTGCATTAAAAATCATATATTGTTGTAGTGGTTGCGGACAGCCTATATAGTGGTATGCCGAGAAAGTAGAGGAGCCTTTTGGGGATGATACTGAGTGCAGACCCCGGGTCAACCTGTACCCTTTCAATGCATGTCGAACCGATGTATCCAGTGTAGTACAAAGGTCGATCGTGCTTGTTATCCTTGAGGAGCATATCCTCCGCTGTAAAGGTAATAGCAGGTATTTTTAATTGCACATGATTGTAAGATCACCTAGAGGGGGGTGAATAGGTGATGGCTAATCTAATGGTCACTTGTGAACAAATAATGCGGAATTAAAACTAAGTTGACCAAATTAAAATTTCTTTTAATTTAAACACTTATGTATAACACAAGAGTGTTGCCGAATTCCCCTTGCGAGGCTCTGGACAAGCTCCTCTAGATTCCCCTTGAATGGGTTGAGGTGCCGCGTTGGCTCTCTTGGTTGAATACTAGTGTTAACAACAATCCCACGCAATTATATATCAATTAAGCACAAGGGTATATATCATGCATATATATAAGATGAACACAATGAAAGTAAATGCAAGATATAAAATAGAGACAAAGAGAGAGGGAGGAAGAGTAAGCAATCGCAAACACAAAGGGTTTGTTTCGAGGTTCGAGCACACTTGCTCTACATCCCCGCCTTCGACACACGAAGGATTTCCACTATGCAAGATCCCACCGGATCTCTCCTCGGTGCCGTACACCTACAAACCCTCGGACTCCCAAGTCCCGTACACACGCAAGCCCCCTAAGCTTGCCGAGGCCGTACCTCGAACCAACGAGTTCACAACCGAACTCAACCACCAACAACGAGCACACTTGCCCGTTTCCTCAAATACAAAGAAAAATCTCTTTGATGATCACAACACTTGATCACCTAAAGAGCACTCTCACTACAACACACCTATAGAATATCTAGCAATGAATAGCTCAAGTGTGGTGTGAGAAAATCAAGGAAAGAAAGCTATGGAGGAAAACTCAAGAATCACTTTTACACACTCAATAAAAACTCTTCCTTTTGATTGGAAGTATTTGCACTAAAATCTTGTGGAGAAACTCTTCTAAAAGTATCTGAAAAACTGCTCAAGAAGTCTCCTAAATGTTAACCTAAAAACAGATGACAAAATTCCTTTATATAGGCTGCCCAGAAAAAGAGCCGTTGGGGCTGTGTCAGTGCTGTCGGTCGACCGCCGGTCGACCGGCCAACGGTCATTTTTCTGACCGTTGCAGCCACCGGTCGACCGGCTCGGTCGACCGATAACTTCCAGAGAGCAGAACTCTCTGGACCGGTCGACTGCCAGTCGACCGCTCGCCTGGATTTGAACTGTCGGTCGACTGGGTCAGTCGACTGGACATTTCCAGAGAGCAAGCTCTCTTGGTCGGTCGACCGACCCGGTCGACCGGCCACTGTGCTGACAACGTGCACATGGCTGTGCACTTCGGTCGACCGGTCCAGTCGACCGGTTGGCCTGTCAGCCAGTTTTCCAGGTCAGAAATCTGTACAAAAAATCTTTTTATAAAATCCTAAAAATACATGTAAATTCTACAAAAATAGTTTTACCAATATACATGAGAGAACAAACATGCTTGCACAAAATCAAGACATGTTATAGATGTTTTGGTCTATTTTTGTAACTTGGAAATATTAGCTAAATAACTAAAATGTATTTTTCCAAAATATGTT
This sequence comes from Agave tequilana, assembly GCA_038442645.1. Classification (NCBI taxonomy): domain Eukaryota; kingdom Viridiplantae; phylum Streptophyta; class Magnoliopsida; order Asparagales; family Asparagaceae; genus Agave; species Agave tequilana. The sequence goes on along the minus strand of JAVJIF010000566.1, from coordinate 722,417 downwards.
TTTCCAAACTTGTTTTTCTAAATCTTCATCAAATACAAAAACAAGATATTTGAGTTCATTTAAAAGCATGGTGTGTATGGATATGATCCACTACACAATCAATATGGAATATCTATGTTTTTGACATAAAGCTCTAATCATGATTTTGGTTTAAAGATATGAACTATGAAATACCAAAATCTAAAAATAGTATTTTGTCATAATGAAAAATCTTTTCTATTCTAGAAAATCTTTTATAAAAAACATTAAATCAAGAGTTCTATCAAGAGTGTGTGTGTGTGATATAACTTGAGCAATCCACCAACTATCTATCCTTTACATTTTTACTAAAACAAAAATACAAATTCTATACCTAGACACAAGTCTTCATCTTCTTGAGGTCTTCACTTGAAGGCATCTCATCTTCTTGACTTGGTCCAAGCTTGATCCAAAAACTTCCTTGGATCACCACATGCAAGCTCCAAATCTTGTTCTTTTATCCTTTGTTGAGCTTTGCACCTACTAAGATCTTGATCATGAATCTGTCACTAATTAGCACAAGATCATTAGTAATCATAACTTCATGAGTTGATCATCATCAAAACTAGGGTGATAGGCCTTTGGCCAACAATCTCCCCCTTTTTGATGATGACAAAACTCATGGAGTTATATATGCATGGATTAAAGTAAAGCTTCAAAGAAGCTCCCCCTTAACTCATGCATAATAAATAAGCAATAGATATTCAATGAAGTACATAAAAATGTATGCAAATGAATGCACAAAAATGCACAAATCTTTTTCTCAAACTTTTATATTCTTTTATTTATTTGGTATGCATGAGTAAAAGCACAAGTCAAAATCTTTCTCCCCCTTAAGTAAGGAAATCATGAAATCATGCATATAAAATCACAAATTCTTCTCCCCCTTTTTGTCAATCATCAACAAAGGGTTCAAAGAAAAATACATCAAACAAATTTTTCTCCCCCTTTTTGTTAAAAACAAAGAGATCAAGGAGGGGTAAATGCAAATCAATCAATAAATTTATATGCGATATAAATTCATGAAGAGGAAGACGTTAAGTTAGCTTCCCGACACATATACATTACATGAAAGAGGGATGACAAGCCCTAGTTCACATAACGTATAATATGTCATGCATAAGAGGAGATGTGAAGCTCCCCCTACACACGTATATCATATAAAGAAGAGTTGTCAATCTCCTCAATTTATAATATACTCAACATGAATCTATATGTAAGAGAGATGTTAAGCTCTCCTTGCATATAGACAATACAAATCAAAAATTTTGAATTTTTCTTATGAAAACAAAATTTTGAAATATCTTAAAATACAATATTTTCTTTTAAGGTACCAAATGTAGAACAACCAAATTTTGAATTTTGATACCAATTATGAAATACAATGCATAAGCTTGAAGATAAATAAGATTTGAAGTAAGCTTAGCATTAACAACTTTGTGCTTAAAAATATAAGTCCATTTAGATACAAGCACACAACAAATCATATATATGTATGAAGAACTAATATCAATTGAAGGTGATACATACATATATGGGAAAGCAAAAATATGAGTATATACATAAGAGGTCAAATTGATACCAATTGAAAATATCCAATGATACCAATTGAAAAGTAAGCATAAGTGTATACATCATATAATCTACCATATGAAGAATTCGAACTAGTTAAATGAACTTGTTTTAAGAACTAGTACGAGATCCTTCCATCAAGGAATAAGTTAAAAAGTTTTTCATGAAAGATCAATGAAACACAAGGCACTAAAAAGCACTCTATCCATAAAGTCCATATCAAAAAGAAGTGAGTGTGATAGTGTTATGTGAAACATGGTATCATGAAAATTAGCAATAAAACTCAATATTCCTTAAAATCATAAATTTTGAAATACGAAAGTCATCACAAATTTTAATATATGAAAATCATCAAAATTATATTTCATAGCATATGTATGTTTTGACAAGACATTAAGTATACATACATATCCCCAAAATACAATTGAGTCCTCATAAATAGATTTGCATGAAAAGCAAATGACTCAAAGGTTATCCATGTATATTTTAATGTTTTGGCAAAAGAAACTTATACATGAAATGAAATCACATGATCAAAACATAAATCCAATTGGGAATACAAGTTTAAGAATGTAATGATCATCAACACAAGGCTATACTAGTACATCTAATAGGCACAAATAAGCATTCAACCCAATCATATATAGATTTATTTGTGGTCCATAAGGTGTACAAGTATAAATCCAAGTGTTGACAAATACTAACATCTAAACTAATATTCAATACAATGTAGCATCAAAATTTTGAAATCACAAAAGAATTTATCCATAAAAATAGGATCATGTGCAATACTTGAAGAATAGATAACTAGTTTAAATGAATTTTTGACAAACTAGTTAAAGATCCTTCATAAATAAAAAATCATATGTTTTTCATGAATAATACTAAATACATAAAAGTTCAAGCACTCATATTCCATAAAGCTCCAAATTATATATTTTCTTAAAGATAGAGTGTTCAAAGGTTATGTAAATAGTATCTACATGAAAATAGTCATTGAAGCCCAAATCAAATCACGACTAAAATTTTATTTAACAACACACAAAAATCATTTGTATCAAAACAAATCAAAAAAAATTTACATGGTATATGTATGAATTATACAAATCCAACAATATGCATACATATCCCAATATTAAAAGAGTCTATTAAATGTTTGCATGAAGGCAAGAGACTCACGGGTATACATGTATATTTATTAGATTTGAATTAAACATGCATATACATGAAGTAAATCACTAAAATAGGTAAAACATGTATAAAAGAGAATCATCAAAACTAGTCTTATACATATGCATAAAGTGGATACAAATGAGCATGAAGTTCAATCATATATATGAGTCAATTGTATTTCACTATACATCTATGTATGAATACAAGTTTTGAAATATTCTACATCTAAGCATGTAAATACCACATGAAGCACAAATCAAACAAAATCATGAACATGCTATGAATGTATGAAATAAGTAAAAGCATGTATATAAAAATAGGAGTTAAGAAATTGTTACCAATTTCAAAGCTCCAAGCATGGTGGTCTTTTCCACCAAAATTTCCTTGATAGCAATGCATCTACAAGAGTGTCCATCATATCCATTGCATTCACTACCAAGGCACCAATCCTCTCACGTTTTGTGAGAGCCCTCACCTACATCAAAATCAAAAGGTGGGGGTTTTGGTACCCATGTTTTCTTGGGTCCTTTGGGGTTAGCATTGTTGTAAGGAACCCAAAATTTATTATACTTAGCAAAATATAAATATGGTTTCTTATCAAAACAATATCTTGCTAGATGGCCTTTGCGGCCGCAATGTGTACAAATGTACACCTTAGCATGATGCTTATGAGTGTGATTGTGATCGTGTTGTACACCATAAGCATGAGCATGATGAGTATGATGATGTGCATGAGCATGAGGAACTTGTTTCTTTTGAAACAAAGATTCCAACTTAGAATGATTGAATGCACATGTGCTCAAATTAGAGCTCAAATTATTTATCTTATTTTTCAAATTATTAATCTCACTAGTGGAGGCATGTAAAGCATGGTGAGATGAAGAACCATTTTTCTTTTTCTTTTTAGAAACAAAATCCTTTTCTTTTTCAACAAATTTTCTTTTCAAGGATTTATTTTCTTGCAAAATATCTTCTTTTTGTTTTTCAACCAAATCAATCTTTTCCTTCAAAGTATTGTTTCCTTCACATAAAATACTCAATTTTGAAAATAAGGAAACATTCTCATTTTTCAAATCTTCTTTTTCTTTTTCTAAACATGCAAGTTTTTCTTTAAAAGAATTATTTTCTTCATGCATGCAATCAATGTTCTTTTTCAAATTCTTGTTCTCTTTTTCTAAACATGCAATGTTATCTTTACATGAATCATGATCTACATGCATGCTAGCAATATCCTTTTTCAAATTTTTAATTTCTTTCTTTTTCATGTCATATTTTTCAAGCAATAATTGGCAAAATGTATTAAGCTCATCATATGACATAACATTATCATCCTCGGATTCGGAAATTACCTCAAGGGGGTCATCCCCTTGGACCATGTAGCACTTGTTGGAGGTGTCGCTTCCAACATCCGAATCGCTCCCCGCAAGGTATTGTTCATTTTCGCCAAGGGAGATGAGGGTGTTCCATACTACAAAAGCCATATCAATATTAGCAACCCTACATAAATAATCATCATTTAGGGTGTTCTTTAAAGCATGTAGGGCTTTTGTATTAGCCTCAAGATTCTTACCATCTATACAATAAGCATTATTAGTAGTGGCAAGATATACATTATAACCTAGGGCTTTTAGGAATAATGACATCTTAACTTTCCAAATGTGGATGTTAAGAATATCAAAGGTGGGTGGTGACATAAAGTCCATGGTGAGGTGTGTGTGTACAACAAATATTGTGATTAGCCCAAATGTAGGATCTTTAACTCTTAGGTTGTTAGACCCTTATCAAGAGCACTAGCTCTGATACCAATTGTAAGATCACCTAGAGGGGGGGTGAATAGGTGATGGCTAATCTAATGGTCACTTGTGAACAAATAATGCGGAATTAAAACTAAGTTGACCAAATTAAAATTTCTTTTAATTTAAACACTTATGTATAACATAAGAGTGTTGCCGAATTCCCCTTGCGAGGCTCTGGACAAGCTCCTCTAGATTCCCCTTGAATGGGTTGAGGTGCCGCGTTGGCTCTCTTGGTTGAATACTAGTGTTAACAACAATCCCACGCAATTATATATCAATTAAGCACAAGGGTATATATCATGCATATATATAAGATGAACACAATGAAAGTAAATGCAAGATATAAAATAGAGACAAAGAGAGAGGGAGGGAAGAGTAAGCAATCGCAAACACAAAGGGTTTGTTTCGAGGTTCGAGCACACTTGCTCTACATCCCCGCCTTCGACACACGAAGGATTTCCACTATGCAAGATCCCACCGGATCTCTCCTCGGTGCCGTACACCTACAAACCCTCGGACTCCCAAGTCCCGTACACACGCAAGCCCCCTAAGCTTGCCGAGGCCGTACCTCGAACCAACGAGTTCACAACCGAACTCAACCACCAACAACGAGCACACTTGCCCGTTTCCTCAAATACAAAGAAAAATCTCTTTGATGATCACAACACTTGATCACCTAAAGAGCACTCTCACTACAACACACCTATAGGAATATCTAGCAATGAATAGCTCAAGTGTGGTGTGAGAAAATCAAGGAAAGAAAGCTATGGAGGAAAACTCAAGAATCACTTTTACACACTCAATAAAAACTCTTCCTTTTGATTGGAAGTATTTGCACTAAAATCTTGTGGAGAAACTCTTCTAAAAGTATCTGAAAAACTGCTCAAGAAGTCTCCTAAATGTTAACCTAAAAACAGATGACAAAATTCCTTTATATAGGCTGCCCAGAAAAAGAGCCGTTGGGGCTGTGTCAGTGCTGTCGGTCGACCGCCGGTCGACCGGCCAACGGTCATTTTTCTGACCGTTGCAGCCACCGGTCGACCGGCTCGGTCGACCGATAACTTCCAGAGAGCAGAACTCTCTGGACCGGTCGACTGCCAGTCGACCGCTCGCCTGGATTTGAACTGTCGGTCGACTGGGTCAGTCGACTGGACATTTCCAGAGAGCAAGCTCTCTTGGTCGGTCGACCGACCCGGTCGACCGGCCACTGTGCTGACAACGTGCACATGGCTGTGCACTTCGGTCGACCGGTCCAGTCGACCGGTTGGCCTGTCAGCCAGTTTTCCAGGTCAGAAATCTGTACAAAAAATCTTTTTATAAAATCCTAAAAATACATGTAAATTCTACAAAAATAGTTTTACCAATATACATGAGAGAACAAACATGCTTGCACAAAATCAAGACATGTTATAGATGTTTTGGTCTATTTTTGTAACTTGGAAATATTAGCTAAATAACTAAAATGTATTTTTCCAAAATATGTTTTTCCAAACTTGTTTTTCTAAATCTTCATCAAATACAAAAACAAGATATTTGAGTTCATTTAAAAGCATGGTGTGTATGGATATGATCCACTACACAATCAATATGGAATATCTATGTTTTTGACATAAAGCTCTAATCATGATTTTGGTTTAAAGATATGAACTATGAAATACCAAAATCTAAAAATAGTATTTTGTCATAATGAAAAATCTTTTCTATTCTAGAAAATCTTTTATAAAAAACATTAAATCAAGAGTTCTATCAAGAGTGTGTGTGTGTGATATAACTTGAGCAATCCACCAACTATCTATCCTTTACATTTTTACTAAAACAAAAATACAAATTCTATACCTAGACACAAGTCTTCATCTTCTTGAGGTCTTCACTTGAAGGCATCTCATCTTCTTGACTTGGTCCAAGCTTGATCCAAAAACTTCCTTGGATCACCACATGCAAGCTCCAAATCTTGTTCTTTTATCCTTTGTTGAGCTTTGCACCTACTAAGATCTTGATCATGAATCTGTCACTAATTAGCACAAGATCATTAGTAATCATAACTTCATGAGTTGATCATCATCAAAACTAGGGTGATAGGCCTTTGGGCCAACAATGATTGCATTCAGGGTAGGCGGACTGAGTGTCATCTTTTGGGATATTGCATATATGTCAGGAATGATTCTGAATTAGCCAGTGTATCCCTGAGTGCTTCTCTTGTCTCTTTTGAGAGACGAAGGAGCTCGTGTATGGTAATACGAGCCGGGATATTGGCCAGCTGGGCCAATATGTCGAAACGAAAGGGCATGTTAAGCCCTGGGCATGAAGGCTTCTTCAGGGCATGATTGAACCAAATTTCTTTCTGCTTCTCTTTTCCCGTCGTCGGGAGCGGATCGGTGTGGATATTTGTACTGACATCGTCTGCTATTGTGTTTCGTCAGTAGCTTTCTCATACTGCTTTAAGTATGATTTTCTGGATCGAGTACCTGTTGGCTGAGGTACATCAGCCTGCGTCGTGCAAGCATGTTTTTCCCCTTCGGAATCACTGAGAGAAGCTGATGTGAGATTGTCATCGTCTGACAGGATGGAGATGGCATTGCAAGATTTGCCCTTCAACTTGGATTTCTTAGAATCCCATTGTTCGTCTTGGACAAGGCCTGGGTGTATCCACATGATTTCCCTTATCTCTAGTGTCAAGGGAACAAGACCCCTATTAGCTGAAGGAAGCTTTACTTCCAGCCATGGTGTAGGGATTGGATAAGTCCCGTCAGGAACTGTGACCTTTGGAGTTTTGTCGAACTTGAGGGTCACCATGTTTGCAGTGACTTTCCTTTGCTCTGATTTCAGAGTCAGAACTCCGGCATCGACTAAATCTTGGATCTTGACCTTGAGGGCAAAGCACTTGTCAGTAGGATGATGAATCATCCTATGAAAGAGACAATATTTGGGATCGTTCATGCGTCCTATTTCGTTAGGACGCCGAGCATCCGGCAGCTTCAATTTATTCCCTTTGTGGAGTAAATGGAATATTGCGACTACCTGTTCGTCTTTGAAGGAGTACTATTTCGGAGGAAACTTGGACTCCTGATTATTGGAGCCACTCTTCTTGACCTTCGACTGAATATCCCCTGATAATTCGACGGACAGTCTCTTTCCCTTTAGCTTAAGAAGACTGTGCCATGTCTCTGCGTTCTTTATTATTCATACCCCATTTGCCTTTAGGGATAGATGGTTCGAACTTCTTAGCCGACTTTTCTGCTAGCTCAGCTTGCTCGACCAGTTCTTTCCAGGTATGGGCTTTGACAGCTCCGATGCGAATTTCTACTTGGTCTAAGAAGTTATGTTTGCACGTCTGTAAGAGCATAGGTAATGGCATCCCTGCTGGGCATATCAAAGATAAGTTTTTGAACCGTTCAATGTAGTCGCGGATAATTCTGCCTTCTTCTGTATGTTAGAGAGGAGTTTGTCCATGGTCACCTCGGTATCGTCCTCATAGAAACGAGAAAGAAATTGGATTTTCAGGTCGATCCATGATTGATAGATCCTGGAGGAAGGCTTCGGAACCAGTCGAATGCTATCCCCTTCAAGGTGCCAATGAACAGTCTGGCCATGATAGCATCATTGTCTATAACATTACCGGTCTGAGACCAGAATTAGTAGATATGCTGGTTTGGCGAGCTCTTACCATCATACGTATGTAACGTTGGTGATTTAAACTTCGGTGGGTATGGTACTGAATCCCATTCTAGCAGGTAAGGACAGATTGCCCCTACTTTCTTTAGTTCATCCTCTGAGCTAGGCATGCAATCTGAGCTTGGATGCCTTTAAGAACTTCAGCGTCTAAAGAAGAACTCTCCTTTGACTTCTCAGTCTTTGGTTGTTCATTGCTATGATGTTCTTCCTCATCATGGTTACTCCCGGTATCATTGTTATTCCGGTTATTGAGGAGTTGAGCGAGCATCTGTTGAATGTTATCCTAGGCTTCTTGCTGAGCCTTAGAGGTTTGCCTTGGGCTTCTAACCGTCGTCAGAGGTCATCATTATCATTATCAGCCATATTTACTGACACTCTATCCGTTCGCACCGAGCTGACTGTCGCTGAAGAGACATACCCGCTGTCTTCGTCCTCCTCCCGAGACCATTGGAATAATCCTTTCATTGGTTCTGGTGAGGTTACTGCAGTTGAGGAAGATGGTTGTTCATAATTGTAGTGTATTGCAACCCTAGATCTGGTGTTTCTGAAGACACCTTCTTCATGTACCAAGACTTCGCCAAGGCCTGGGCTATAATCTGGATCTGAGGAACTAGACGGATTGGCATGCGACGCTCGTCTGTCCCTACGCAGCTCTCGTCCCCTTCCGATCATATTAACGGATGCAGAGGGTAAATCTTGCGGTACGCTCCTTTTGTGATGTTTTACCAGAGCTTGCACCGACAGTGGATCAAAAACTGATCGTCGGCGTGGAGGAATGGCGGGGATTGATCCTAGCCGGCAATGGACCGAGTGGACTGTCACCAACTGACATCCCACTTATTGATAACAGGAGGGAGAAGTCCGAAAAGATTCCGACTTCCGTTTGCTTGTCAAGAATTTCCGCAAGTCAGACCCGGCCGGGCCTAAACAATCTAGCACAGAGGCTCTGTTGGACTGCGCATAGGACGATGTCCTGTTCTTTTCATCACCACAGAAGTGATTAGCACTAGATAGTACTTTAGCTCTAGCTTCGCGGCTAAGAATTTTGGGAATGTCCTTGGGTGTTGAAGCTGCATAAGAACGCTGTCAACACCTAAAGGCGATCCCTTAGCTCCGCTGTGAAGAGCGAGCTTGACGTTCGAGGAACCAGGGGGCGAAGCACGCTGTGGTGCTCTGTTTGCTTCCTTGTTGCGAATGAGGTTAGCACCGCTGGGTGCTCTAGCCTGACTGCCGGGAACTTCATGCGTACCCCGAGGTACTGTGCGTGCCACACCATCAGTTGTTGACACTCTAAAAAAGACAAGATTCGGACTGGCCTGAACAGTGTCTAAACTTGTTGATATTTACAAAAGACAAGTGAAAGATAGGCTGATTGGTCCAAACAATGTCTAAACTTGTTGACATTTACAAAAGACAAGCGATAGACAAGCTGACGACCAGTTCTGTACTTGTTGACATTTACAAAAGACAACAACAGATAAGCTGACGACTAGTTTTCACCCATCTCTGAAGGACAAAGAAGCAACTTGGACTCTACAGATCAGACAGCAAGCCCATATTGTCTCTAAACAGACCTCAGCAGGTCTAAGATGCTAGTACTTAGCATCACATGAGCCCAAAGAGACAGCCTCGCCTGAGAGGCTAAGATCATCTAAACTTCTCCTTGAAGCCATTCACAACTCCGTCAGGAAGCTAACTCATAGCTCCGCCTGAACTGCTCAAGTTAACTCCGCAGAGAGTTAGCTTCGATTGAAGCCACACGCAACCGTGCAGAAGGGTATGCGGTAGCTTCGCCACAGACGATATCTAGCTCCGCTGAAGAGCTGTCTTCTAACTTTGCCATATGGTCCTTCCAGCTCCGCTGCAAGCTCGATGCGGGCAGCGCCGCGGCGGGTCTGCTATGGTCAACCTTTGACCAATTAAATCTCCAGATGAGATCAAATCTAATCGGATCAAGATCAAATCCAATCAGGATCAAATTTGAGATTAAATTTTGCAGTTGATTGCCATAATCTCTTGACTCTCCTAAAACGAGTAAGAGGATCAGGGGAGATCTTCGAACTATATGGAAAGAATCAAAACAGATCAAGAGGATCAACCGACCTGCTACTTCTAGCTTCGTAGAAGCTGATCCTAACCTCGCAGCAAGGCTATTTTCCAGATTTAAACAGATTTGATTCAATCAGTTTCTATATTTTTTAAGGGACAATTATACCCTTGCTCTCCATATAAATAGCCCATCATGGGCACAAGGAGAGGGATCGGAGGAGAGACAGCACGGAACCCCTGCGCACGAAGACCTCCCACACACGCAAAGACTTCTTTTGGACGTCTTCACGGGAAGAGACGACAGACTTCTCGAGAGGACGCACCGCGCGTACAAACAGAGATCTATTCTCTTGAATTCAGAGACTTTTAGAGAGCTGCTTCACTAATCAGGGTGCTGATACCCTAATACCTCCCTTCTTCTCAAGGAATCTCCGGAACCAGGCGAGAAGGAATTCCTAAGTGAAGGCGGTTTTGAGAAGTAACAAGAGGGTTCTGCCAACCTTCTGTTCTCCGATTCCCCGAACCAGGCGAGAAAGGAATCTCATCGCTCGCAACGTCAAAGGAACAAAGTGGTCGCGCGCTGACCAGACTCCTATCGGCACACTTCTCCAGAATCTCTGAGGAGATCTACTTGTAATATTCTGTATTACTTGTAATTTATCTCCTCAACTTCTTTTTTTTGTAAGTTTTCCCCTTTGCAAAATCAATGGAAAACAAGATGGCGACTCCTACAGAGAATCAAGTGTCGCAATGCGACGAACAGACCTTCGGGTCTATCTCTGAATTCGGGAAAGCCGGTGCAGCCAGAGCCTCTCTGGCTAAATCTTCAATGCAAGTCTCTGCGGAGACAGATAAGGCTCCCTGCGAGCCTATTGTGGTTCTCTGGCGCAACAAGGAAGCACGCCCGCAGTCCAAGTCCAACACTTTAGAGAACCTGGTTGTCCACTTCGACCAGGAAAAATTTGAAGAAGTCCTCTCTTGGGATGGTCTAATGCTTCATGCACGGAAGCATAGAAAGGTCTCCATGATCAAGGTTTTAGAACAGAAACTAGGAGCAGAATTCTGCCAACACCCCTCAGCCTTGCGTGTGGCTAGTCAGGTTCCTTGCGAACCTAAGTCTCCCTTGTCAAAGCAGATGTGGAGGCCAAAACAGAAGGCTCTGGGCAAAGCCTCAGGCGTAGCTACGCCAGAAGTGCGTCTCTCGCGCGAAGAAAAAGGCAAGATGTCTACCTGCTCCAACAATGCTGCTAGCCGCGAAGATATAAGGGCGACAGTACCTTCGCCCAATTCAAGATCAGTAGCGCCTTGCGCCAGCCTCGTTCTCACGAGCGAAGCTACTGTACCACAGCATACGCGTGGCGTCCATAGCCGCGAAGCCCAAGTCAAAGCACAATAGCGTGCTTCGTTCGCTCTTCGCAGCAGAGTTAAGGGATTGTCCCTAAGTGCTGATAGCGTTGCCTATGCAGCTTCAGCGCCCAAGGGCGTTTCCAAAGCTTTTAGCCGCGAGGTTAGAACCGAAGCACTATCTAAGGCCAATCGCCTTCGCAGCAGCACAGCGGATAAAGCACCACAGCGTGCTCCGCCCTCCAGTTCGTCAAGCGCTAAGCTCATGCCTTGCGGCGGAGCTAAGGAATTGTCCCTAAGTGCTGATAGCGTTGCTTATGCAGCTTCAGCGCCCAAGGGCGTTTCCAAGGTTCTTAGCCGCGAAGCTAGAACTGAAGCACTACTCTGTGCTAATCCCCTCTGCGGTGATAAAAAGAGCAGGATATCGTCCTATGCGCAATCCAAAAGAGTTTCTGCGCTAGATCGTTTAAGCCCAACTGGGTCTGACTTGTGGGAATTCTTGACGAACAAACGGAAATCGGAATCTTTTCGAACTACTTCCCCCTGTTGTCAACAAGTGGGATGTCAGCTGGTGACCATCCACTCAGTCCATTGTCGGTTAGGACCAAACCTCGCCACTTCTCCAGGCCGACGATCAGTTTTTGATTGGCTGTCGGTATAAGCCCCGGTGAAACATCATAAAAGGAGCGTCTTGCGAGACCTACCATCTGCATCCGTCAACATGATCGGGAGAGGACAAGAGCTGCACAGGGGCAGACAAGAGTCCGACGACACTCCCTACAGCTCCCCAGATCCAGATTATAGCTCAGGCTTAGGTGAAGTCTTGGTGCATGAAGAGGGTGTTTTTCGAAACACCAGATCTAGGGTGGCGATACCCTACAGTTATGAACAGCCTTCTTCCTCAACGGCAGTAGCCTCGCCAGAACCAAGGAGAAGATCAGTCCAGTCATCTGATGAAGAAGATAAAGATAGCGGGTATGCTTCTTCGGCGACAGTCAGCTCGGTGCGAACAGACAGAGCATCAGTAAACATGGCTGATCATGGTAATGACGACCTTCGTCGACGTTTGGAAGCTCAGGAGCAAACTTTCAAAACTCAGAAAGAAGCTTTGGACAACATTCAACAAATGCTCGCTCAACTCCTTAATAACCGGAATAACAATGATACCGGGAGTAACCATGACGAGGAAGAACATCTTAGCAATGACCAGCCGAATACAGAAAAGTTCAAGGAGGGTTCTTCTTTAGACGCTGAAGTCCTTAAGGGCCTTCAAGCTCAAATCGCATCCCTAGCTCAGAGGGATGAGTTAAAGAAAGTGGGGACAGTCTGTCCTTACCCGTTGGAGTAGGATTCAGTGCCATACCCACCGAAGTTCAACCACCAACATTGCAAACCTATGATGGAAAGAGCTCGCCAAACTAACACATCTACTATTTTCGGTCTCAAACCGGTAATGTTATAGACAATGACGCTATCATGGCTAGGCTGTTCATTAGCACCTTAAAGGGGTGGCATTTGATTGGTTCCGAAGTCTCCCTCCGGGCTCTGTCAATTCTTGAATTGACCTGGAAACCCGATTCCTTTCTCGTTTCTATGAGGATGATACCGAGGTAACCATAGACAAGCTCCTCTCCATCGTGCAGAAGAAGGGCGAATCTGTCCGTGACTATATTGAGCGATTCAGAAACTTGTCTTTGATGTGCCCAGCAGGGATGCCATTACCCATGCTCTCACAGACGTGCAGGCACAACTTCTTAGACCAAGTAGAGGTTCGTATGGGGCTGTCAAAGCCCATACCTGGAAAGAACTGGTCGAACAAGCTGAGATAGCCGAAAAGTCGGCTAAAAAGTTCGAACCCTCTACCCCTAAAAGCAAATGGTGTATGAACAACAAAGGACGTAGCGACATGACGCAGTCTTCTCAAGCCAAAGGGAAGGAGACTATGTCCGTTGAATTATCAGAGGATGTTCAGTCGAAGGCCAAGAAAGGTGGCTTCAATAATCAGGAGTCTAAGTTCCCTCCGAAACAGTATTCCTTCAGAGACGATCAGGTGGTTACAATATTCCATTTACTCTACAAAGGGAATAAAATAAAGCTACTAGAGGCTCAACGTCCCAATGAGATAGGACGCACGAACGATCCCAAATACTGTCTCTACCACAGGATGATTCACTATCCTACCGACAAGTGCTATGTCCTCAAGGACAGAATTCAAGCCTTGATCGACGCAGGGGTCCTGACACTGAAGGCAGAGCAGAAGAAAGTCACTGCCAATATGGTGACCCTCGAGTTCAGCAAAACCCCAAAGGTCACAATTCCTGACGGGACCTATCCAGTCCCTGTGCCACGGCTGGAAGTCAAACATCCTGCGGCTAAAACTCAGGATAATAGAGGTCTTGTTCCCTTGACATTGGAGACAGGGGAAGTCATGTGGATACACCCAGACCTTGTCCAAGACGTACAGTGGGATTCAAAGAAGTCCAAGTCGAAGGGCAAATCTTGCAATTGTCACCTCCCTCCTTCCGGACAATGACAATCTTACGTCAGCTTCCCTCAGTGATTCTTAAGGAGAAAAGCATGCTTGCACAACGCAGGCCGATGTACTTCAGCCGACGGGTACTCAATTCGAAAAATCATACTTAAAACAGTATGAGAAAGCTACTGACGAGACACAACAGCAAACGACGTCAGTACAAGTACCAGCATCCGCTTCGATTCCAACCAAGGGAAAAGAGAAGCCTAAAGAAGTCTGGTTCGACCATGTCCTGAAGAAGCCTTCAGGCCCAGGGCTTGACACGCCCTTTCGTTTTGACATATTGGCCCAATTGGCTAATATCCCGGCTCGTATTAGTATACACGAGCTACTTCGTCTCTCAAAAAAGACAAGAGAAGCACTCAGGGATGCGCTGGCTAATTCAGAATCATTCCTGACATATATGCCAGAGACCCCTAAAGATGACGCTCAGTCTCCGTATCCTGAATGCCATCATGCACAATCAAAGGTCCCCGCTATTACCTTCACAGCGGAAGATATGCTTCTCAAAGACAACAAGCACGATCGACCTCTGTACTACACCGGATACATCAATTCAACATGCATTGAAAGGGTACAAGTCGGTCCGGGGTCCGCACACAGCATCATCCCCAAAAGGCTTCTCTACTTCCTCGGTATTCCGCTATATAGGTTGTCTGCAACACTACTACAATATACGGTTTCAATGCCGGGAGTAGTCATCCATTTGGGAAAATTCGACTCTGTTACTGATTAGTACACAAAAGTGCATATTTTACATCATAACTCCCATGCATAATACAAATAAATAAGTGATTTTAATCCTCTTCTCTACTTATTTGCAGGTATACACTTAAAGGAGAGTTAGCCAAATTAATTACCTTAATTAAGCAATAATTAAGGTGATTAATTAAAAGATTAAAGATAAAGCCAAATCCAATCCAGATCTAGAGAGATCCGCGCAACAAACTCAGAATCCAAGTAGTCCACGTGGCTAACCAACTCTCAACTGAACTGTACCAGAAAGATCTGGACCAACGGCCCAGATCTGGCCGCAATCCCGCGGCAATCCGCGGCAAGATCATGGCCGTTGGTCCCCGGATTTGTGGCAACGAACTCCTCTCCAGAAGCTTCTTCAATCTGCTATAAATACCTCACTTGGACCTGCGAGCTGGGACTGATCAGAGAAGAGAGAGGTTTAGTTCTAGGTTTTGTATTTTGATAGTTTTTGTTTAGGTTTTGTAACTCTCTATGATCTTCTTCTCCTAGATTTCATTGCAAGAGAGATTTGTATGAGAGAGAGAGCTTGTATCAACAAGGAGTGACAACTTGGAGCTATACAAGGATTGATCCATTCTCTACATATCTACTTGAGCTTGATTCTAGTTTGTCTTCTTCACTTGCTTTTATTTTGCTTTGTTACTTGCTTTGTTAATTTCTAGCAATTTAATCATGCTTTGTTTTGTTTTTGTAATGGCTAGTAGCTAATTTCTTGTTCCATGTACTAGCTAACCACTACTCTTGCTACTACTAACTCATGGGTGATTGCTTTACTTAATCTTGCAATTTGTATGTTCTTCTCTTCTCCAATGGGTTTCTTTTCATTTCTTGGCAAGAATCTTGTTGTAACTCTTCATATGATTCATGTGTGCCTCATGTAGAGCCTAGTCTTTGAACTAGTGCCTTGATGGAACATGGAGATGGAAGCACCAATATGCTAATTAGATGTACACTTCTTTATGTCGGATCTTGAATGTTGTATGTTCTACATAAGCATCCCTTGAGTGTATCTCTTGTGATTCTATTAGTGAAAGTCTATCTTGTAGGCCGATGACCATCTATGGAGGCTACAAGACAAGTCCAAGAATGAATCCCCATCATCATAGTGAGAAAGTAATTAGATCACATGCAAGACATATCCATGCCAATGAATTAACATGAGGCACGCATCACTATCACGGAGTTTAGTGAGTTTAGCAAGGTAGCAAGGTTAGCTAGTCATGGATTTCTTGCATTCCAAGTTTTCTTGATTTTGATTTCTTTTTAGATGTTAATCACAATCCAACCTCAATCTTGATTTTCTCCCAATTTCCACCATGAACATATCCACCAATTCTTTTCTTTGTTTTTCTTTTGATTCTTTATTCTTGTAAACAAAGAAGAAGTCTAGTTTCCTCTTCTCACTAGTATCGTAACGTTTCTACACTAGCTCTCCTTGTGGTTCGACTCGGTATAGCCTTGTGCTATAGCGGAGACAAGAAAGGGTACATCAAATACATTTGCATCATAATAAACACACCTTTCCCGTCTCTAATCAATTTTTGGCGCCGTTGCCGGGGAGAGCGACGGTATTATTTTTAAAAGTGAGAAACTAAACTATATTTCTTCTCTGTTGCAGGTTACAGGAAAAGAAAACAGGAAAATATCAATTGCAGAATACATATAAGTGGCTCTGGTCTTCTGCTCTCAAAAGCAGAAGCCAGAAGTCCTCTGAACGGCCGCGGACCCGCGGCCCTGGCCGTGGAAACGCGGCAGTTTGGAGTTCATTACTGACCTAATTTTTGCAGGGGCTTCTGCTCTGCAAGATACTACTGCCTATATACTTAATTTCCTGTATACTTCTCTGTATTCCTGCTTAATTAATTCAACAGTAAAAATTGGTTGATAATTGCTAAAAATTGTTTAGACACTCGCATATAGGCACGTGTCTTTCAATTACTTTAAATTTACTGTTGAAGAGTGCGTGGGACAAGGTACGTGATTCATTGCATATAGACTAAGACTCACTCTTTGTTTGATTTTTCTTACTTGGAGTGAACCTTGTTTGTTTCTATATCGTACACTTGCACAATTAATTCTAAGGGCAATTCCTGTAAATAACATAAGGTGGGGGAGGTCATTACCCTTTCCTTAGCCCGGAAATCATTTTCCCCACGTACTCACAATCCTAAGCTTGTAAATAAATTTGATAGACGTTGGCCCTAGGGACATCCGGACTCACTTAGGAGATTATCCTAAGGGGGAAAAGTGTTGGAAATTGACTTCTGTAAAATCGGTGTCTAGGAAAGGGGTTAAGGGCCGAAAGCCCGAAGGTTGTTGGTTACTTAATTAAGGAACGTCTCCGGACGGAAAACCTCCCAACGACTTTACCCTTCCCTGGCTGATTTGCTTATAGTCAAGGTCTACACTAAACCTCCTGTGGACAGTCTATTTAGGAGTCATCTAGGACCAGAAACCCTAGACAAGCTTGGATTGATTTTTTCTTTTGTTGTTTGTTATTTTTTTTTTTTCGCTGGTGTGATCGGTGTACGTTGTTTGTGATTGTATATACAACAGTGGTTTTGTGATCCTAATTCTACACTTGCACTTACACATCCACTTCACATCATGACCAACAACGTCTCACTTCAGGATCGATTTTATCCGATTCGCACCTCCATTCCTTCATGCATTCTTCTCCCCGAGCCTAATGGAAATCATTTTGAGCTGAAACCACAATTCATTAGTACACTTCCCCACTTCCATGGTCTAGAGTCTGAGGACGCGTACCTCTTTATTCGTGAGTTTGAAGAGGTATGCCAAATGATGAGAATATCCCAACTTTCTGAGGATGCTGTTAGGTTACGGTTCATACTGTTTGCACTTAAAGATTTAGCTAAGAAATGGCTTTATAGTCTTCCTGTCAGTTCCATATCTTCATGGGATGATTTTGTTAAGGTCTTTCTTAGGAAATTCTATTCTATCCACAAAACAGCCCTCATGAGAAAAAACATAATGCAATTCAAGCAAGAACAAAATGAACCTTTCTGGAAATATCTTGAGCGTTTCAAAGACCTCCTTGCCCTATGTCCCCATCACGGCATAGAGAAATGGCGGCTATGCCAGATTATCTATGATGGATTAGATTACCAAACGAAAACACTTTTAGAATCCTTGTGCCAAGGGGAATTTCTGAAGAAAGATGAACATCAGGGGTGGGATCTCTTTGAAACCCTAGCTGAGAAAACCATTCAGTGGGAGTCATGCCCTGATAAACCGACTCCCACCACTTCCAGAACTGGTACACAATCCAAAGAATCCTCTCTAGCTTCAGAAACCAAGATCACACAATTAATGAAGAGGATAGAGTTGCTTGAGTCAAAAGGGAATTCTGTGGTCAACCAGGTCAACCCATTGCCTTTAATTAGACCAGGTTGCACCAATTGTCAAGACCTTAGCCATGTTGTTGAGGAGTGTCCATTATATCAGCCCCCATTTCATGAGAACATGAATGCAGCATTTACCAGACCCCCATACTCCAGCACTTACAAGTCAGGATGGCAGAACCATCCAAATTCTTTGTGGAGTCAGTCTGGTCCTGAGCATCATATGCCACCACTTCCACATCTGTACAATGCTCAGTTTCACCCATCCAGTTTTGATCAGAATTCACTATATGTTCATCCATCTCAAAGTCCACCACAGTCATATCAGTCTTATTATATGCCACCATCATATGACCAATCACAATTTCAATCTCCATATTTTCAACATCCACCCCAGCATAATTCTGAGATATCTGAGTTGAAAAAAATGCTAGAAACCTTTACAAAGAACCAGCAACAGGAGTTGAATGAAATGAAGGTCCAGATCAAGCAATTGGCTGAGAATCAAAAAGGACTGTTCTTAAGCCAGCCATTGCTAAATCCCAAAGTTGAAAATTCAGGACCCAGTCACTGTAATGCCATTCATACCCTGAGATCTGGTAAACAAGTTGACAATAAGGTTTCTAGTCCACAATCTCATCCAGTACCAAAGCCTACACCTCATGTCCCAATACCACCAACTTTTGACAAACCATCCTCTAGTACAGAGCCATCCACATCTCAAGCCAAAGGGAAAGAAAAGGTAGATGAGCAACCTTATAAGCCTATAGTTCCATATCCAAATAGGCTGAGAAATAACAAGTCAAATGCTCACATGGAGAAAATAAAAGAAACATTCAAAAAGGTCCAAGTCAATGTCCCTCTTCTTGATGCCATTCAACAAGTGCCATCGTATGCCAAATTTTTGAAGGAAATGTGCACCAAGAAGAGGAAGACCCAAGTCCCTAAAAAAGTCTTCCTTGCATCATCCATCAATGAGTTGCTCACTGGTCCAATTCCTGTTAAGTACAAAGACCCAGGGAGCCCCACCATTTCATGCATCATAGGACAGACTACCATCAATAGGGCACTTCTTGATTTGGGGGCCAGTATCAATCTCCTGCCTTTCTCTGTGTACCAACAATTGGGGTTAGGTGATCTTCTCCCGACCCAAATGACCATCCAATTGGCTGACCGCTCTGTTACTAAACCCAAGGGGGTAATTCAAGATGTCCTTGTCAAAGTTGGAGAATTCTTTTATCCAGTTGACTTTGTTGTCCTTGAAACAAAACCAGTATCAAATTCCAATCAAAGGGCACAAATTCCTGTCATTCTGGGTCGACCATTCCTGGCTACTGCAAATGCCATCATTAATTGCCGGAATGGATCAATGAGGTTGACTTTTGGTAACATGACACATGAACACAATGTCTTCCACACACAGCCTCACAAAACAAAAGATCAAACATTTGAGGTTAATTTCATTAGTAACAATTGTGAGGAGGAAGGTGAAGATCCAAAAGATGAGTCACAATCTTGTGATTCTCTTATCCGAGTACCCTTTCAAACGGGGAAAGTTGATTTGGATGCTTTCACTTTCAATGAGCCAACTGAGACTGTATTTGAACCTCCAATTGATATATCATTTGAAGACTTGTTTGCTGATGAGATCATGTGTTTAGATGAGTCAACTCGGGGTAAGTTAGCTAATTGTCCACTTCCGGATGTTGACTTGAGCTTTGAAGAATTATATGGAGAGGAGTTAAAATTTCTAAACATTGGAAGTGATGACATTCTGAGTGAAAGTGGTGATAAGGACTTTGTGTGTGAACGATGTGGTGGAAAGAGTATGAATGAACATAATAATCAATTGAAACTGGAAACACCTAGGGTTAGAATAATACAGACCGTTCCCAATGGAGCTCAAGAAAGAGAACACATTGGAATGATGGGAAACGGGCCAGAGGGAAGCGACCAAAAACCCAGGTGAGAGTTACATTTGTATATTCCTTGTAAATAATTTTTCCTACCTCTTACCTATTTCATGCATACATTTACCATGATGCATTGAGGACAATGCATGAAATACGTGTGGGGGAGGGTTTACTAACATAGGATCATAGGATTTTCAATTTTTTTAGGATTTTCATTTTCTTTTTAGGTTTTTATTTTCTTTTAGATTTTACCTTTCTTTGTAGATTTTCTATTTTCTTTTAGATTTTTCTTTTAATAAAAATAAAAAAACAAAATAAAAACTTTTTGAAATAAGAGATAAAGTTTTGTTCTATTTTTAAGAAAATTAAGATGTATCTTAGAGATTAAGAAAGCCTTAATTATGACATCTTAAACCTAGTTGAAGTAATAGATCTTGTTTGAGATTATAGGCTAAGTAAGTAAAATTGGTGAGATATTATTATCTGAAATTTTTTGCCTTAAATAATATGCACTTTACACTTACACATTTCTTGGGATGGAAACAAAGACCAAAAATGCCACATATATATATATATAAAAAAAAAAAAAAAAATAAAAAAAGAAGAAAAAAAAAAGAAAAAAATATATAAATAAAAGATCACCTATTAAGCTGGGAAATTGTGCCTCAAGAAGCATGATGACTCACGCCTAACAGTGATCTCACTTATTAAGCTGGGTAATTGTGCCTCAAGAAGCATGATTATTCACGCCTAACGGTGATTAAGAATAATCCCTCTTAGTTTTGTGGCCTTTTTCACTCGAGTCCTTAAACCCGAGGGATGTTTCCTCATCTGGTGCCCTAAGACCATCTGGTCTGGGAGTCATCGGTTATAGGCTCGCTACATGGGTGAATTAGAAAGCCTAATAAAACTAAGGGAAGAAAAAAAGAAAAAAAAATAATATAATAATAATGTATATATAAATAAATGGCTTGATGGTTGGAGTTGAAATCCCAGAAATTTTCACAGAGCACGGTGTGCATATTATCTAGGTTTTATGAAGGATAAAATATTCAATCCAATTTTGAACTCTTACCTTAATTAAAAACAAGATCTTGCATGGATACTAAGTTTAAGGAAGAATGATTATAGGTGGACTTATGACCTAGGATCACTTATATTTTGCAAAAATAGTTCGTAAACTTGTCTCTTATTCAAATGCGTTTTCAAAATACTAACATTTGTCTTCTTTCTTTATGGATTTTGTGGGTGTAATCCGCTGAAAACCCTCAGGAGACAACACTCCTCCTCTAGGGTAACCTAGAGGTTTAACGGCTTGTTGCACGTGCTCAGTGCAATCGCGTCACCTGCGAAAGTGGTGTAATAAACTTGTAGCTTAGTTTTTCTTTTCTTTTTCTTTGTTTTGCTCGGGACGAGCAAACGAATAAGTGTGGGGGTGTGATTAGTACACAAAAGTGCATATTTTACATCATAACTCCCATGCATAATACAAATAAATAAGTGATTTTTAATCCTCTTCTCTACTTATTTGCAGGTATACACTTAAAGGAGAGTTAGCCAAATTAATTACCTTAATTAAGCAATAATTAAGGTGATTAATTAAAAGATTAAAGATAAAGCCAAATCCAATCCAGATCTAGAGAGATCCGCGCAACAAACTCAGAATCCAAGTAGTCCACGTGGCTAACCAACTCTCAACTGAACTGTACCAGAAAGATCTGGACCAACGGCCCAGATCTGGCCGCAATCCCGCGGCAATCCGCGGCAAGATCATGGCCGTTGGTCCCCGGATTTTGTGGCAACGAACTCCTCTCCAGAAGCTTCTTCAATCTGCTATAAATACCTCACTTGGACCTGCGAGCTGGGACTGATCAGAGAAGAGAGAGGGTTTAGTTCTAGGTTTTGTATTTTGATAGTTTTGTTTAGGTTTTGTAACTCTCTATGATCTTCTTCTCCCTAGATTTCATTGCAAGAGAGATTTGTATGAGAGAGAGAGCTTGTATCAACAAGGAGTGACAACTTGGAGCTATACAAGGATTGATCCATTCTCTACATATCTACTTGAGCTTGATTCTAGTTTGTCTTCTTCACTTGCTTTTATTTTGCTTTGTTACTTGCTTTGTTAATTTCTAGCAATTTAATCATGCTTTGTTTTGTTTTTGTAATGGCTAGTAGCTAATTTCTTGTTCCATGTACTAGCTAACCACTACTCTTGCTACTACTAACTCATGGGTGATTGCTTTACTTAATCTTGCAATTTGTATGTTCTTCTCTTCTCCAATGGGTTTCTTTTCATTTCTTGGCAAGAATCTTGTTGTAACTCTTCATATGATTCATGTGTGCCTCATGTAGAGCCTAGTCTTTGAACTAGTGCCTTGATGGAACATGGAGATGGAAGCACCAATATGCTAATTAGATGTACACTTCTTTATGTCGGATCTTGAATGTTGTATGTTCTACATAAGCATCCCTTGAGTGTATCTCTTGTGATTCTATTAGTGAAAGTCTATCTTGTAGGCCGATGACCATCTATGGAGGCTACAAGACAAGTCCAAGAATGAATCCCCATCATCATAGTGAGAAAGTAATTAGATCACATGCAAGACATATCCATGCCAATGAATTAACATGAGGCACGCATCACTATCACGGAGTTTAGTGAGTTTAGCAAGGTAGCAAGGTTAGCTAGTCATGGATTTCTTGCATTCCAAGTTTTCTTGATTTTGATTTCTTTTTAGATGTTAATCACAATCCAACCTCAATCTTGATTTTCTCCCAATTTCCACCATGAACATATCCACCAATTCTTTTCTTTGTTTTTCTTTTGATTCTTTATTCTTGTAAACAAAGAAGAAGTCTAGTTTCCTCTTCTCACTAGTATCGTAACGTTTCTACACTAGCTCTCCTTGTGGTTCGACTCGGTATAGCCTTGTGCTATAGCGGAGACAAGAAAGGGTACATCAAATACATTTGCATCATAATAAACACACCTTTCCCGTCTCTAATCAGTTACCGAATCGGCAACCTGAAATCAGAAGTGACGTGCTATGTCATTGACGCTGACACGTCATATAACCTGCTGCTAGGCCTACCGTGGATCCACGCCAACTGGATCGTTCCCTCTACTCTGCACCAATGCTTCAAATATGTTGAGGATGACGCGACAGTACGAATTGTCTTCACTGAGAAGCAACCATTCATGGGTGGAGAATTACTTCACTAATGCTCTCCTGTATCAAAAGACTGGTGAAATATCTAAAGAATCCCTGCCGGACAATGATGATAGTGGCAATGAGGCGGATTCAGAATCTGAAGCAGACGTGCCATCCATTTTGATTAATGAACCGATTATAGCATGTCTTAATAATCCCCAATGTAACCACCTTCTGAAGATGAAGGTGAATGGGTAATTAATGATAATATTTCTTTCGATTATCCTGTGAGTATTGGGTTGTCTGAATCCATCATGGATAGCTTTCTACACATGCCTTTACATAGACCAAGTGCATCCGGTACGCCCATGGAATCTGTAGAAGAGGCCGTTTTGGTAATCCCTCCATCCAAAAAGGTCAGTTACCGATAATTTTTGGTAGAGCCCAACCACGAGGGTCCACAGCCGCAGATTCAAGTTCAGACTCAGACACCCCATAATTCTTCCATTACGCGCGACCAGCGCGCCATATTATGAAGAAAATGGGGTACAACCTAAAGCATGGAGAAGGCCTGAATTTCAAAAAAGGAAGGCATAGTTTGCTGCGTAACTTTGTGCCAAAAGGGAAGCCTGCAAATTACTATGATAATACACGCAGGGGGTTGGGATACGTTACACCCACATCGCCAGCAACAGTTCAATTCAAAAACGACGAACCAATTCCATCGCATTCCGCCTCATCCTCCGAATGGGACTCAGATGTCAGCGTGGGAGTGATGTTCGAGAATCTCATTGTTAATATGACTTCAAGCAGTCAATTGGAGCCAGCAGAAGCTACTGATGGAGAACCATGGGCTCAGCAATTAGATCTCCAATGGGAAAAGCGATTCGAACTGCGCGAACCACCTACCGAAGATAAGGTGATGCAGGTCAACTTGGGTAATCAAGATCACCCTAAGCCCATCTTTATAAGTGAAAGCTTGTCACTTATGGAAAAAGAAGAATTAATAATACTCATAAAGGAGTATATAGACGTCTTCGCATGGAACTACGAAGACATGCCCGGCCTTGATCCACAAGTCGCCATGCACCGTCTGAATATCAAACCCGACGCCAAGCCAGTCAAGCAACAACAACATTAGTTTCGCCCAAACATTATGGAGGCTATTGAAGCCGAAGTTCACAAGCTCATTGCATGTGGCTTCATATGGGAGGAACAGCATCCAGATTGGGTTGCTAATATCGTTCCCGTCCTCAAGAAGAACGGGAAGATACGAATCTGCATCGACTATCGTGATCTCAATACAGCCTGTCCTAAAGACGAATTCCCACTGCCCATCACCGATGTCATGATTGATAATACATGTGGATTCGAAAGAATGTCTTTTATGGATGGTTTTTCAGGGTACAATCAGATCAAAATATACCCCGACGACGAGAAGCATACTTCGTTCCGAACACCCTTGGGGGTATATTGCTACACTGTGATGCCCTTCGGGCTAAAGAACGCTGGAGCAACCTATCAGCGGGCAATGAGTACAATCTTCCGTGATCATCTCTGAAAAACGGTAGAATGCTATGTCGACGACATTGCTGTCAAAAGCCGCAATAAGAATGACCATCTTCGTGACTTGAGAACGATGTTCGACATAATGCGGGCTCATCAACTGAAAATGAATCCGACAAAATCCTTCTTGGGAGTTTCGAGTGGCAAGTTCCTTGGGTTTATCGTTACATCAAAAGGAATTCATCATGACCCAGACAAGGTCAAAGCCATTCAGAGCATGCATCCATCGAGGAATCTCAAAGAGCTTAGAGGCTTGCAAGGCAGACTGGCTTATATTAGAAGATTCATCGCAAATCTCTCAGGCCGCTGTCAGCCGTTTACCCGACTCATGAAAAAGGGTGCTTCCTTCGTATGGGATCAAGCTTGTCAGGAAGCTTATGAAGACATCAAGAGATATCTCACAAAACCTCCAGTCTTAGTAGCTCCCACATTAGGGAAATCATTCTTACTTTATGTGAAAGCTATGGACCATTCTCTTGGTGCCCTCCTTGCTCAAAAGGACGACAATGGTCACGAGCAGGCCATTTATTATCTGAGCAGAACTCTGATAGGGGCAGAATCTCGCTATAATCCTATCAAGAAGGAGTGCTTAGCTCTTGTCTTTGCCGTTCAGAAGACACGACATTATTTGGTTGGCAAAACCATACATGTCATCTCCAGAGTGAATCCTTTGCGCCTTCTCATGACGAAGCCAGGATCATTAAATTCAAGATTAGCTAAATGGGCACTCCTTTTGTCTCAATACGACATGACCTTTATCCCTCAAAAGGCGGCTAAAGGCCAGGCCCTTGCTGAGTTCTTGGCTGCTCATCTAGTCCTGGAAAACTCAAAACTTCACGAAGATATTCTAGATGAAGTCTTCGAGTCTAATGTAACTTCAGAGGATGAAGTGTGGCAGATGTTCTTCGATGGAGCATCACGAATAGGTCCTAAGGGCAGGATTATCGTCGGCGTGGGGGTTGTGTTTATCTCTCCACAAAATCACGTCCTTCCTAGAGCATTCTCTCTGACGGAGTCATGCTCCAATAATGTAGCGGAATATAACGCTCTACTCATTGGTCTTCAGCTCACCCACGGAATGGGGGTACGCTACCTCGAAGCTTACGGCGATTCAAAACTGATTATCAATCAGGTTAAAGGCGAATATGAGATCCGCCACGAAGACTTGATGCCTTATTATCACACAGCCATTGAATTGGCTAATCTATTTGATGCTTTCTACATCGGGCACGTGTCTCGATCTCAAAATACCAAGGCGGACGCTCTTGCTGTATTAGCAACAACATTAGCCTTACCGGTCGACACCGAGTATCACCTCACAGTGGCAACTGGACACCTTGTATGCTCTATGCATATGTTAAAAACCCGAGAAGTCTATAATGTCTCCATGGATCTTGAGCCGAGAGATTGGTGATTTTCTCTCATCGACTATGCCTTACATGGTCTACTGCCAGACGATCCTAAAGAAGCGGCATCCATCAGACGAAGGTCTCTCCGTTTCTACTACGATCCAATTCTGAAGACACGTTACCGTCGTTCATATAACGGTGTCCTCCTCCGTTGCCTTTCCAATTCAGAGGCGTAGGAAGGCTTAAAGAAGCACACGACGGCATTTGCGGAGCTCATCAGTCAGGGCCAAAACTTAAAGACAGATTGCATAGGCTTGGATACTATTGGCCAACCATGATAGTCGATGCCATCCAATATGAACGGAGGTGTAAAGCGTGCCAGATTCATGCAGACTTCATACACCAGCCCTCAGAGTTGCTCCATCCAACTGTTACTTCATGGCCATTTGAAGCATGGGGAATCGATGTCGTAGGGCCAATCAGCCCCTCTTCGACAAGAGGTCACCGGTTTATCCTGGCAATAACCGATTACTTTTCAAAGTGGGCAGAAGCCATACCACTGGTAGAAGACAAAACTTCTAACATGGTGAATTTCATCAAACACCATGTCATCCATCGATTTGGTGTCCCTAGGCGGATCATCCATGATAACGGTCCCCAATTCATAAGCCAGGTATTCTATCGGTTCTGCGATAAATACCGAATTCAGAATGTGGCTTCAACTGCCTATAACCCGCCGCTAATGGCTTGGCGGAGCATTCAACAAAACAATCATCAAGTTATTCAAGAAGTTCGTCTCCTCGAATAAGGACGAATAAGCGAGATTGGGACGAAAGCTTGGTGAATGTCTTTGGGCCTACCGAACCACGATTCGGGCCCCCACAAGCAATACGCCTTTTTTCCTGGCGTACGGGTGTGAAGCAGTCATTCCATTGGAAATCCAGATGCCGTCATTACGAGTGTCTCTGACCACTAAAATCATATCAGAGGACAATGATCGGTTGCGCCTTCAAGAGCTCGAAGCCCTAGATGAGAAGCGACTACAAGCTCAGCAACACATCGAGTTGTATCAAACTCGAATCTCAAAAGCCTTATATAAGAAGGTCAAACAGAGAATCTTCCAGAAGGGAGATTTGGTTTTAGCCGTCAGACGATCGATGATTATGACGCATAAGACCAAAGGCAAGTTTTAGCCTAAATGGGAAGGACTGTTTGTAATAGAAATAGTCTATTCAAACGGAGCATACCGCCTTATGACTTCAGATGGCGATTTACTCATGATGCCGATCAATGGCAAGTTCTTAAAGAAGTATTATCCTTGATTAAGGATCCTTCTCATGATCAAGTTAACACTACACCTCTGATCAAGACCTTCGCATCCAAGGTACACGCAAGGAGAGCCTCTCTCTTCCTCCAAACGAGATCATGAAACCATAAACCAGTAGGAACCTGGTCATACATTGTTTGTCTCAAAGGAGAATCAAGGTTACACATACGTTAACCAAATGATTCAACATCCTTAACAGTTAAGGACAGAGGAAAATGTTGGCCTTTAAGTCCAACATAAGTCCTCGATAACTCATCATGCTGAGGGGAATAGCATGGCTAGCCCGACTCAAACGGTAGTTGGTAAAGGCATATCAAACCCATTGACAGCTGGGGATTTGCTAAAAATCCTAAGGGACCTGTTCCCATTTGATTCCCTCTCCAAAATCACTTACTAATTCTCATCCATAGAATGGTAAGACCACATATACAGATCTTTTCATCCATTTTGCTGTTACGTTAACATTAAACCTATGACAGTGATCTCCTCATTTTTTGCAATGAAAACGAAACCTTTTTTCAAATCCCATCAAATTTTGAGCTTGGTGGCTTCTCAACCGGTTATGTCATTGTGACCTCTGAACTGGCAGATAGCCAAGCCTCAATTTCGAGCTTGTTGACATTTATAAAAGACAAGTCTCAATTTCGAGCCTGTTAACATTTACAAAAGACAGGTCTCACCTTTTAGTCCGTCAAGGACTAACTTTGAGCTTGATGGCTTCTCAACCGGTTATGTCATTGCGACCTCTGAACTGGCAGATAGCCAAGTCTCAATTTTGAGCTTGTTGACATTTACAAAAGACAAGTCTCAATTTCGAGCCTGTTGACATTTACAAAAGACAGGTCTCACCTTTTAGTCTGTCAAGGACTAACTTTGAGCTTGGTGGCTTCTCAACCGGTTATGTCATTGTGACCTTTGAACTGGCAGATAGCCAAGTCTCAATTTCGAGCTTGTTGACATTTACAAAAGACAAGTCTCAATTTCGAGCCTGTTGACATTTACAAAAGACAGGTCTCACCTTTTAGTCCGTCAAGGACTAACTTTGAGCTTGGTGGCTTCTCAACCGGTTATGTCATTGCGACCTCTGAACTGGCAGATAGCCAAGTCTCAATTTCGAGCTTGTTGACATTTACAAAAGATAAGTCTCAATTTCGAGCCGGTTGACATTTACAAAAGACAGATCTCACCTTTTAGTCCATCAAGGACTAATTTTGAGCTTGGTGGCTTCTCAACCGGTTATGTCATTGCGACCTCTGAACTGGCAGATAGCCAAGTCTCAATTTCGAGCTTGTTGACGTTTACAAAAGACAAGCCTCAATTTCGAGCCTGTTGACATTTACAAAAGACAGGTCTCACCTTTTAGTCCGTCAAGGACTAATTTTGAGCTTGGTGGCTTCTCAATCGGTTATGTCATTGCGACCTCTGAACTGGCAGATAGCCAAGTCTCAATTTCGAGCTTGTTGACATTTACAAAAGACAAGTCTCAATTTCGAGCCTGTTGACATTTACAAAAGACAGGTCTCACCTTTCAGTCCGTCAAGGACTACTTTCGAGCTTAGTGGCTTCTCAACTGGTTACGTCATTGCGACCTCTGAACCGACAGATAGCCAAGTCTCATTATTCAGTCCGGTAAGGACTATTTTATCAAATGGCTGCAATACAACTTGGAAACGACAATTCAAAAGATAAAACAAGTTAGAAATACGATAGGAGAGTCAAAACAAAATTACTTTCATTGATTCCGAAAAGAAGGGATACATGAAGGCACATATATTACAAGCTATACGGGTGCTTCATAAGATTTGATCCATTATTCAAGAAAGGCCAGCCTTGTCTTCCTATCATCAGCAGCCCGGACAAGCGCCTGCGATCTCAGCTCGGCCTCATTAAAGTTCGCTGTCTGAGCCAAGCAAGCTTCAACCTTAACCAAGGTTGCCCTCTGAGCTAACTCCCGCCGCGAGAGTTCGTCACTCTGAGCCTTAAGTTGCTCAAGCCGCGCAGCCTCTTCAGGACGCACTGGTTCAGCCTTGGATAAGAGAAGATTTGCCTTCCTGATCATCTCCTTGGCCTTTTATATTTTATCTTCAGCGTCAAGAAGAGCACTGTTAGAAGCATCTATGGCGTCCCCGAGCTCTACCTTCCTTATTTCCAAGGACTTCAAGTCAGAAGAAATTGAAAACACCTAGAGGGGGGTGAATAGGTGTAAATGCTAATCTAGAAACTAAATGCTCTAAATGCGGAAGCTAATGCAAATTTTGCAACACACTTAATACAACACACGAGTGTAGCCGAATTCCCCGTGAAGGGCTCTGGACTAACTCCTCTTGATTCCCCTTGAATGGGTTGAGGTACTATGTGAAGCTCTTGTGGTTAAGTATAAGTGAGGCACACAAGCACACAAGCATATAAAGATAGGCAATATGAAGCAATGCTCAACACAAGCAAATATGATGATATGATATGAATGATGCTTTGCACAATTAAAAGAGAGAGAGAGAGAGTTAGAGAGACAATGGATCAAACGCTAAGACAAGATATGTTTCGAGGTTCGAGCCCCTAGCTCTACATCCCCGCCTTCACCACCGTGAAGGATTTCCAATCCACTATCTCCCACCGAGGGAACCTCCACCGAGAAGGATTTGTTACAACAATGGAGTACCGAACTCCTCTCTCAAACACCACCTCACAAACGAGGGGTAGGCCCGTAACCAAACAACAACCAACTCCACCTCTCACTAGAGGGAGTAAATCACAATCTCAACCTCTACCAATGAGGGAGCAACCCAAACAACCCAAGCAACCTCACCAAGAGGGATACAACAAAGCAAATGAGGGTTTACAACTAGTGATATGTTTCAACCACAAACAACTCCTCTTTCCTCTTTTCCACAAAACAATGATCCTAATAGAATAGGATAGGTGATAGCTCAAGTGTGGAAAACAAGTGTTTTGGAAATCAAATAACAAAGAAAAACTACTTGGGAAATCTCTTATAAATGATAGAAATGAAAATCTAAATCAATATCCCAAAAACCTAGTTTTCTTTGATTTTCCAAAACCCTTTAAAAACAATAAAGATGAAAGCTTTTTGGCACTTAAACTCTTTTAAAAACTTGTTTAAACACAAAACAAACTCTGGTATTTTTCTTTTCAAAAGTCTTATCAAAACAGCCCAAGAGATGGGGTATTTATAGCCCCATCAGAAAACTAGCCGTTATGCTGATCTGTCAGCCTGACAGGCTTGCGGTCGACCGGCCCGGTCGACCGCCAACGGTCAGAATTATGACCGTTGGGCCATCTCGGTCGACCGCCCGGCCCGACCGTCCCTGTGTCTGCCAAACGTGCACAAGCTTGTGCACGTCGGTCGACCGCAAGGGTCGACCGGCCTTTGGTGCGGTCAACCCGTGCGGTCGGCCGACCTGGCCTGTCAGCCACTATTCTGGGACAGAAACACATGTAAAGAACATTTCTAAAAATCTTTTAAGTCTTTGTAAAAATACCCAAAAATAGTTTTAACATTTTATATTGAAACACAAACTTGTGAAAAAAATTTCAAGACAAAATATCAACCATTTGAACTCTTTTGTGTCTTGCAAATTTTATCAAACACTATAACTTGTATTTTATCAAACTTTGATTTTTCTTAATAGGAAATCTGATTTTTCCTAAAACTAGTGAATAGACATATCAAAATAAGTTTGTCTAAGATATGAAGCATGTATGTATATAGAACATATCTAATATACATAAAAACCATTAAACTTGTTTTGATTAACTATTCATGAAAACACATATCAAAACCAAAACGTGTGTGTATTGTGCACTTGAGCATATCAACTATACTAAGCTTTACAAATGGATCTAAACACACTCTAAATTATGGATACCTAAGTCTTTCTTGACGATCTCCATCTTCAAGTAGACCCGATCCAAACTCCGTGATCCACGAGCGAAGCTATATGTGATCTTGATGCTTGGGCCCTGGAATCACCATGTGAAGGCTTCTAAAACATCTTTTTTGAAGCTATCACCAAACTAATAGACTAAAAACACAAGAATATTAGTAAACATAACTACATGAGTTAATCATCATCAAAACTAGGGTGGAAGGCCTTTGGGCCAACAATCTCCCCCTTTTTGATGATGACAAAACTCATAGAGTTATATATGCATGGATTAAAGTTAAGCTTCAAAGAAGCTCCCCCTTAACTCATGCATAAAACAAACAAACATAAATATGCATGAATGACAATGCATAAACAAGATGCTCTAGATACCAAATGAAATATTCAAAACAAAACATGCTCTAGAGACCAATTAAAATTAAACAATTAAACTTAATATATGCAAAACACAAATATGCATATATAAAACTCAAAATCTTTCTCCCCCCTTTTGTCAATCATCAATAAAGGGGTTAAAGCTAAATCAAAAACAAGAAATTTTTCTCCCCTTTTTTGTCTAAAACAAAAACATATCAATAAGGGGTTACGATCAATAAGATATCAAAGAAAAAGATATGACAAATTAGCATCTTGATATCAATTGAAAGTAAACATAAAACAATCAATAAATGGTATATGCTATATACATTCATGAAGAGGAAGACGCTAAGTTAACTTTCCTACACATATGCATTATATGAAGAAGGGATGATAAGCCCCAATTCACATAACACATATTATGTAATGCATAAGGAGAGATGTGAAGCTCCCCTTACACACGTGTATCACATAAAGAAGAGTTATCAAGCTCCTCAATACAAGATACACTCAACATGAATCTATATGTAGAAGAGATGTTAAGCTCTCCTTGCATATAGGCAACATAAATCAAAAACTTTGAATTTTTCTTTAAACAAAATTTTTATTTTTGATATCAATTTAGAAACAATGATGAGATTTATTGATACCAATTTAAACTTTATATTCTACCATAAAGTAAGGGAGTGGAAATACAAATACCAAGTGAAATAAGAAAATTGAATTTTCTCCCCCTTTATGAAATACAAACTAAACACATGCATAAGCTTGTTTAAAGATATCAATTGAAAAACTAAATCAATTGAAATAAAGTTAAAACTCAAGCTTTAGCATAAACAAAATTTGTGCTCTAAGATATATGAATATAGTAGGCACAAACAAAATATATATGTATGAAAAATTAGATACCAATTGAAACTGATACCATTGAAATGAAAGCATACATACATACAAATTGAGTCCATAAATAAAGATTTGCATGAAAAGCAAATGACTCAAGGGGTATACATGTATATCTTAAAGTTTGGCAAAATAGACATATACATGAATTTAAACAAAAACACATGGAAACATGAAAAACTAAATTTCCATTAAAATAAATTTCATTTCAAGGTATATGTACGATTTGTCAACACAAAAAGTATACATACATATCCCTAAACACAATTTGAGTCCATATATATAGATTTGCATGAAAGGCAAATGACTCAAGGGGTATACATGTATATCTTAAAGTTTGGCAAAATTACACATATACATGAAATGAAAACTCAATCATAGAATAAATCCAAAAATTGGAATACAAGTTTAGAATGCATGAATCATCAAAACTAGACTATACTAGCACATCTAATGGGTTCAAATAAGCATTCAAGCTCAAACATATATAGATTTATTTGTGGCCCACTATATGTAGAAGTATAAATCCTAGTGTTGACAAAACTAACATTTAAACTAATATTCACATCATGAAGCATCAAAACGAGATATAAATAAACATAATTAAAATAGATGTTGAGAATACAAAAGATTTTATCCATAGAAGGTGTGTATCTCATAAGCTAATTTAAGAATAATTAACTAGTATAAATTGATTTTAAAAAGAACTAGTTAAAGATCCTTCAAATACATCAAATCAAATATTTTTCATAAAACATAACTAAATACATAAAGATTCAATCACTCAAGGTCTATAAAGCTCAAAATGATCATGAATCTAAGTCATGAAAAATAAAGAAAAATGTGAGTGTTGAAAGATCATGTAAATGGCATTTTTATGAAACTAGTCATTGAAGCTCAAAAGAAACATTAATATCAAACACATCAAAAACATTTTTCATAAAAACACTAATCTTCATGGTATATGTATGATTTATCCAAAAACTAACAATACACATACATATCCCAAACATAAAAGAGTCTATCAAATGTATTTGCATGAAGGCAAGAGACTCACGGGTATACATGTATATTTATTAGTTTTGAATTCAAAATACATATACATGAAGTAAAGCATAAAAATTGGCAAACCATGTGTAAATGAGAATCATCAAGACTAGTCTATACATATGCATATAGTGAGTACAAATGAGCATGAAGTGCAATCATATATAAAACAAATGTAGCTCTCTATTTGTACATGTATAATACAAGTATTGATAAAAACTACATCTAAGCATGTTTTTACCTCATGAAGCACATCAAAACATAAAACATGAACATGCTATGAATATGATAAATGAACTAGCATGTACATAATAATAAGGAGTTAGAGATTTATACCAAAACCGATGAGGCACCTCTCTAGTCTCCAAAACGAGTTGGTCCTCCCACCAAATATCCCTTGAAAGTGATGCATCCAAAAAGGTTCTCTTTAAGCACGGAACGCATCCACTCCAAGGTACCGCATCTCTCACGTCATGTGAGAGCCCACACCCTACATCAAAAATAGGAGGGGTGGTCTTTGGTACCCATTGTCTGTTGGGTCCATGAGGGTTAGTACCTTCTCTAACCCAAACAAATTTAGTTGCTAAATTTGAAGTATGTAATCTATCAAAGCAAAATTTAGCAAGGTGGCCCATACGTCCACAATGTGTACAAGTGTACACATGAGCATACATAGTGTGATGGTGTCCGTGAGGAGCATGTGTATGCCGTGGAGGGTGTGCATGAATAGATGGAACTTGTTTCTTTTGAAACAAAGATTCCAAACGTGTATGACCCACTACACATTGGCTCAAAGTGGAGCCCAAACAATCTACACTCTTCTTAAGCATGGATATATCTTTTTCAATTAAAGAAGAGGTGGCACATGCAATAGGTGAAGTGTGAGATACTACCCTAGCATGGCAAACATGAGCATCTATATTATTTTGCAAAACAATATTTTTCTTTAAACAAATATCTAAATCATTTGAAATAGAAATTATTTTATTTTTCAAAGCAACATTCTCTTTAAAACAAGGTCAACTTTTGAAGTTAAATTTTCATTTTTCTTCAAAAGTGTTTCACAATCATTTTTAGATTTTAAAAACTCATTTTCTTTAAGTGCAAGATCAAGTTGAGATTTTAATGAATCCCTCTCATTAGCAATCTCCTCTTTCTCTTACAAAAATTATCAAGTCTAGCAATCAAATTTTTATTTTCATTATTAATGCCTAGACTTTTCTTTTTCAAAATTTTATATTTTTCTATTAGTTTTTCACACACAATAGATAGTTCTTCATTTATAGTGTTGGCATCATAATTATCACATGAAGAACTAGAACAATCATCACTATCTAAGTGGGTTTCCGATTGTACCTCAAGGGAGTCATTCCCTTGGACCATGAAACATTGAGAATCGGATTCTCCACTAGATTCCTCCGGTTGAATTGGCAATTGAAGCTTGGAGGTGGTGGTTGTGGTAGTCAACAAATTCCACACTGCAAAGGCGGAATCAATATTAGAAACATGTAAAAGATATTCTTTTGAAAGTGTGCTTCTAATAGCCTCAAGGGCTTGTGCATTGGCCCCTATATGAATGCAATTACCAAGATAGCATTTCTTGGTAGCTGCAAGGAAAACATGTAATCCTAGGGTTTGTAGGTAAATGGACATCCTAGTCTTCCAAACAAGAATGTTGGAAGCATCATACATAGGTGGGGTCATGAAGTCCATGGTAAACTATATGTGTGCAAACAAGCAAATGCAAACAAGATTAGCAAACAAATGGATCTCACTCCTAGGATGTTAAGCCTAAATATCAGGAGCGTTGGCTCTGATACCAATTGAAAGCACACCTAGAGGGGGTGAATAGGTGTAAATGCTAATCTAGAAACTAAATGCTCTAAATGCGGAAGCTAATGCAAATTTTGCAACACACTTAATACAACACACAAGTGTAGCCGAATTCCCCGTGAAGGGCTCTGGACTAACTCCTCTTGATTCCCCTTGAATGGGTTGAGGTGCTATGTGAAGCTCTTGTGGTTAAGTATAAGTGAGGCACACAAGCTCACAAGAATATAAAGATAGGCAATATGAAGCAATGCTCTACACAAGCAAATATGATGATATGATATGAATGATGCTTTGCACAATTAAAAGAGAGAGAGTTAGAGAGACAATGGATCAAACGCTAAGACAAGATATGTTTCGAGGTTCGAGCCCCTAGCTCTACATCCCCGCCTTCACCACCGTGAAGGATTTCCAATCCACTATCTCCCACCGAGGGAACCTCTACCGGGGAGGATTTGTTACAACAATGGAGTACCAAACTCCTCTCTCAAACACCACCTCACAACCGAGGGGTAGGCCCGTAGCCAAACAACAACCAACTCCACCTCTCACTAGAGGGAGTAAATCACAATCTCAACCTCTACCAATGAGGGAGCAACCCAAACAACCCAATCAACCTCACCAAGAGCGATACAACAAAGCAAATGAGGGTTTACAACTAGTGGTATGTTTCAACCACAAACAACTCCTCTTTCCTCTTTTTCACAAAACAATGATCCTAATAGAATAGGATAGGTGATAGCTCAAGTGTGGAAAACAAGTGTTTTGGAAATCAAATAGCAAAGGAAAACTACTTGGGAAATCTCTTATAAATGATAGAAATGAAAATCCAAATCAATATCCCAAAAACCTAGTTTTCTTTGATTTTTCAAAACCCTTTAAAAACAATAAAGATGAAAGCTTTTTGGCACTTAAACTCTTTTAAAAACTTGTTTAAACACAAAAACAAACTCTGGTATTTTTCTTTTCAAAAATCTTATCAAAACAGCCCAAGAGATGGGGTATTTATAGCCCCATCAGAAAACTAGCCGTTAGGCTGATCTGTCAGAATGACAGGCTCGCGGTCGACCGGCCCAGTCGACCGCCAACGGTCAGAATTATGACCGTTGGGCCATCTCGGTCGACCACCCGGCCGACCGCCAGAAACAGAGAGCAGAGCTCTCTGGTCCGGTCGGTCGCCCGGCCAACCGTCCCAGTGTCTGCCAAACGTGCACAAGCTTGTGCACGTCGGTCGACCGCAGGGGTCGACCAGCCTTTGGTGCGGTCGACCCGTGCAGTCGGCCGACCTGGCCTGTCAGCCACTGTTCTGGGACAGAAATACATGTAAAGAACATTTCTAAAAAGCTTTTAAGTCTTTATAAAAATACCCAAAAATAGTTTTAACATTTTATATTGAAACACAAACTTGTGATAAAAATTTCAAGACAAAATATCAACCATTTGAACTCTTTTTGTGTCTTGCAAATTTTATCAAACACTAAAACTTGTATTTTATCAAACTTTGCTTTTTCTTAATAGGAAATCTGATTTTTCCTAAAACTCATGAATAGACATATCAAAATAAGTTTGTCTAAGATATGAAGCATGTATGTATATAGAACATATCTAATATACTTAAAAACCATTAAACTTGTTTTGATTAACTATTCATGAAAACACATATCAAAACCAAAACGTGTGTGTATATTGCACTTGAGAATATCAACTAAACTAAGCTTTACAAATGGATCTAAACACACTCTAAACTATGGATACCTAAGTCTTCTTGACGATCTCCATCTTCAAGTAGACCCGATCCAAACTCCGTGATCTACGAGCGAAGCTATATGTGATCTTGATGCTTGGGCCCTGGAATCACCATGTGAAGGCTTCTAAAACACCTTTTTTTGAAGCTATCACCAAACTAACATCTTGTTATAAGATCTGAGACTAAAAACACAAGAATATTAGTAAACATAACTACATGAGTTAATCATCATCAAAACTAGGGTGGAAGGCCTTTGGGCTAACAGAAATGGCCTTAGCAGCTTCCTGAGCGGCAAGATGAGCTTCATGCATTTGAGCAACAAGGTGCGCAAGCTGCTCGCTAACCGAAGACTCCAGGTCCGAATGGCTAAGACGGCGCTATTCGTCTACATCCCTCTCAAGTTGGTCTACCAGAAGTTCCAATGCATCGGCCTGGTTATCCCCTCCAAAGTCCCGGATACTCTCAATACTTCGGGACAGGACTAACTTTAGAGCAGAGAATGAGGTAGTCGAGCCTTTCAAAATCAAATTGATGGATCGCTTCAAGCCCTTATAAAAGCTATCGACTAGCTCAGCCACGAATTCATTCTCGGCCTCAATCACTCCTGGCAGACGAGCAGCCTCTGAAGATTCCACTGGCTTTATTGACACCACTGTGGAAGGAATAGTAGAAGCACTGGCTGCAATAACCTGAGAGGTCACCGGTGATCTCGGAGGAGTCTTCATTGAAACTAGTACACTAGCCACAACCGAGGTCAGACTAGTGACTATTTCTGGGAGAGCGGGCTCAACCACCAGCGTTGGGGAAGTAGGACTTGTAATCACCCTCAGCTCCGCACCTAGCAAAATAGAGGGCGCTGGCGAAACTGATGGCACCTCACCCGTTGATATAGTTGGAAGTGAGGTTGCCTCCGTGACTGCCGTCCCCTCAATCTCTGTTCCTCTGACTGGTTCAGGCTGATAAGAGGGCAGGTCACCATACAAAGCATCCAACTCAGCAGCATCCACCGCGGTCGAAGTGCTTACTTCACCCCTGGATCCCTCAGGAAGACGGATGGGCTCTCTTGAAGTCGACGCACCCAGAGACGGAACACCTACAACAAAACTTTGTTTAGGCAAGGTACAACAAATAGCAAGAGTCAAAAGGTCAAAACTGTACCAAAAGATAATGTCACCTCAATCGTCTTGGCGGCTACATCAGTCTCTACGGGCTACATCAGAAAATCTTTGGCGGAGTCAACACGAATGGCCAGCCCGCCTTCGCTTGTCGAACCCTCCATGGTCCACCCAAAGGAGCTAGAAGCTTTGAAACTTCCTTTCGAAGTCCCGGCGCCTGAAGGACCGACATCAGCCGCGTCATCTCCAGATCCTTCTGAGACGACAAAATAGCCAGCCTCATTGCCCTCCTTATAAGTAAACAAGGAATCATAATGCTCCCCTTGTTCTCCGACAGCTTCAGCTCTCGGGCTTCTCACCGCCTCAGTTCCTGCATCACAAAGCAAATAATGAGCTGTCCGGAACACATAAAAAGTATATTACAAGAACGAAACTGATCTTACCCGGGTCCGGAGCGACTTCGCCAGTAGTCGGTTCGGGAACCGACGATTCAACTACTAACGGGGCAAGAGAAGGAAGCGCTGCAGATGGTTCGCCCTCTACAACAACTGTAGGAGCTTGACGACGGGGTTTCTTCACCACCTGCTTCCTGCGAGATCCACCCTTCCGTTTTTGCTTGAAGTGGACGTCGTGATCTTCTTCCTCCACTTCTTCAACATTTGCATGTTCTACGGGGGCTGTCCCCACCACGCCAGAAGCAGCTGCAGGAGTCTCGGCACCTGTCTCCGCTTCGAAGCGAGGACTTTCTGCATCCGAGGCTTCATTATCGTCAACAGCAATGAACTCTCCAAGGCCTGGGACGCGAACCCTTTTACCCTCACCTTTCTCAGTGACCTTCCGCTTCAGCCGTTGAGAAATTAACTTCACACCAGAAGAGTTAATAGAGAATCCAGTAGGTGTGGAGTTTGAAGTTGCATACAATTGGCAGAATCCCAGGATCATTAAAAGGTTCAGAGTTCTTAGCGACATGCACAGCCGCGCCTCGGTACAGCCTGTAATGAAGAACCGCCAGGTACGGGCTCCATCGATGAGGCTCCCCATGAAAGCCAGATTAATGTTTGGGTTGCCCACGTACAGTTGGTCATATCCAAACTGACGAGCAAACCGACTTGGAACATAAGGCTCCAAGTAGCAGATGTCCCCGCTTCTGTACAATAAATGTGAGGGCCGAATGCTGACCAGCCACTCAAAAATTTTCCGGCTCAATGACGTTTGCCCTTCCCCCTACGTCTTTGAACTCCTCTCCATAGCCCGCATCTCGAATATAGGGGAAGCAGAGGAAAAGGCTATAGACGTCATAGCGATTCAGCAACTTACGGAAAAGGCTATAGACTTTCTTAGCCATGAACATCCTTCGAATCGGTGGAGAAGAGCCGTTCGAACACCTTCTGGGGGTCCTCTCCGGCTTCAATTAAGGAGGGACAGTGAAGGGCAAACCACGCCATCAAATATGTATACGACGACCTATTCTGGGGTTCGGTCCGTCGCTGGGCAAAACAGTCCCCTTTCCCCGCTTCGTCGAGGGCGGCCTACAGAAAGCCTCCGTCAATGCCGAAGGCCTCTCTGAATACAGCACACCATGGCCGGAAGAAGTCCCAGAGAACGACCATAGACTAGACGAACAGCAGGCAGCAGGACAGTCGGATGAATGACGTCACCCGACGAAGATGGCACCACGCGCCTCTTCAACCAGACCGTCAAGAAACCAGCCAACAGTGCCTTCCGGGACATCGACCGACGAGTCTAGTGATGGAAACTCCAAAGGATATCACCTTTCTCATAGGGGCCGTCGTCTTCTTCCACAATCAAATCCCCTTGAGAATGCTTTTATATCGGTTAAAGATATCTTCGTCAGCGACTCCACAATGAGCCGCTTCAGGAGTGTTTTCCGTATCGGGGAACAAATACTCTCCCCAGCTCTTCAAGCTGCATGAAGTTCCTTTACTGCTTTTGCATACTTGAGCAAATGTATAAATGGCACATTAACTCCCAGTGGTCTCAAACAAGGCGGGCTCCTGCTTCTCCAGAAGAGCCAATTCCGCCTCGCACGGGAAGTATTCTTCATATTCTTCATACCCAATTCGCCGACAGGGGTGAAGAAGGTCCCTATAGCCGGGCAGTATAACTTAAAGATGGCGTAGAAGTTCGCTACGCTCATCTGAATGCCGTAGCAGGTCGCCCTGACGGCCTCATAAAGATTGAGCCTCTCCAGATCCTCCTCGAAATGAGCAAGGACATATAGAGTCAAATCCCTCCACTATGCCTTCGGAGGGTGAATCCACCCTAAGGTCCTGAAATCGGTGGCTGGGTAGTTCTCATGAACTTTAAAGAATTGATTGCCAAAGGTCTGCGCCACCACAGGATTTTCTCCCACTGGGATGTCCGCGATACATTCCCAGGGTGTAGACCCATTATGTAACGAGGAGGCCCCGCCCTTGTGTAGCCGGGTAAGGAAAGTATCAATTTCCCTACGTGGACGGTTCGGTACTCCGACTCACTTGCCACGGCATCTTCTGAGCCTTCGTCACGCATTGGAAGAAATACAAAGGAAAATGCCGCTTGCTGGACGGAAGATAAAACTTCTCACCATCTAATTAGAAAATTTACTGCCCCTCTCCGGCTAGCAGCTGGCGATCATGGTCTGGCGCCACATCCCCAAACATGAAGCCGGGTTTCCGATAGATCCGTCAGTCAAAATCTTCAAGGGAAGCAGTAGTCAAGATGCTCCTCATGGTGCGTTGATCCCCACCATAAATAAGTGTATCTCGAGCAGGAGAGTTCCGCTCGCTGAAAAGCGAAGCCTGTCCTTGGAACTATAGGCTGACATTACCGTTTACCCCCTGGCTGTGCCGAAGAGACTGTTCAAAGGACCAGGAGTGTAGTGCACTGCAAGAACAAAAAAAATCATGATTAGTTCATCAGCCGAACAAGGGCTAAAACAAGAAAGCAAAATTTGACAAGGCATAGCCTCGCTCTCTGAGCGAAGCTGGCCTAACGATAGCTTCGCCCCGAAGCTTAGCTTCGCAGCCGCAGTATAACTCCGCATCCCACACGAAGGCAGGATGCAGGAAAATATCCAAGTGTTAGCTTCGCTCTGGAAGCTTAGCTTCGAACAACAGAATGCGACAAAGCCCCAAGGGCTAACTTCGTCAGAAGGGCATTACGGTCCTTTTCTGTCAAATTTTAAAGGACAGCTTCGCATCCTGTCATTCAACAGGATGTGAACCGCCTAAGGGATAGCTTCGCCTGGAAGCTTAAAGAAGGACTCTTCTATTCTTGGATTCCCGATCAAGAAATCTAGGGAAATTCAGGGAGTCGAATTCCCTAAGATTAACAGATCATAATTGATCATTTTTTAGGCTCATCAAGATAGCAAGAAATCGACTTTAAAGGAGAGACGACAGTCTCTAATCAAAAGGGAAAGTTTCCTATCGGCGATTGGTCGTTCGATGACCGGAGGAGGAGAAGGACCCTCCGTTACAGAGGTTGCAACCTCTTTTCCCGCTCGTCTCTTGGGAGCCATTGAAGAACAGTGGAGGTTCTTGAATTCTCAAGTAAAGAAGAAGGAAGAAGAAGAAGAGTCAAATGCTCTGGAAAATTCAAAGAGAAGTGATGACTCTCTCTCAGCCCGATTGGGCTTTTATAGGCTGATGATCGCCTAAACGATGCCTCGAAAAGAGCACAGACTGTCGTTTTAAATTAATTTAAAATGGCGCCTAAAGCGCCTTCCCGAGAAGCGCTGATTCAGCCCCGCTAAGGGCTAACTCCGCCATAAGTAAAGT
This sequence comes from Agave tequilana, assembly GCA_038442645.1. Classification (NCBI taxonomy): domain Eukaryota; kingdom Viridiplantae; phylum Streptophyta; class Magnoliopsida; order Asparagales; family Asparagaceae; genus Agave; species Agave tequilana. The sequence continues at coordinate 680,146 of JAVJIF010000566.1, read as the reverse complement.
GCTGACTTAGCGCGACGTATCAAAGCCTACCTTAGCTCCGCTTAAGGCACAGTCTGAACTTTGCGAAAAATTTATGCTAGCTTCGCTGGAAGCTCGTCCCTGATTCAGAAAGGATTGTCCTTAACTTCGCATAACTCCGCTGAGTCAATTCAAAATGAAGACAAAGCAAAAATCAGATGAGCAGAAAATAAACTTTCATTAATTTAAAAGGAAGGGTACATTGATACTACATCAAGGTTGTATTTTATACAACAGAATCATTTGCTCAAAAGGCATACAAGTGGTCCTTTCTACTTTCAAGTCAAACCAACTGGACACGAAAGGCCTTCCTCCTGCACAAGGCCGTAATCCTTCGCATAATGACAGATGGTACCACCAGGAAGTTAAACCTTCCGTAATCAAAATTGGCGAAGGACCGATTGCCACAAGAAGGCTGGATCTTCTTTGATGAAAATTGGCAATGAAGGATCCGAGACCTTACAGGTGACGTCCGCTTTCCCGAAGTGGATCATCTCGGATAAGCAACTACCAGCCTCGCCTCGAAGTGGATCATCTCGGATAAGCGACTGCCAACCTCTTCTGGGAACACACATCAGTTGCCCCAGTTTGTTCCTCCTGCTTAGGATTAAAGTTTCAACTAGAAAAGTAAGAGGCAACTTCCTGGTCTCTTTCATCAAGTCACAAGATTGGCGAACATAGCTCACTGCGATGCAAACTGAAACAAGTTAGCAGTAAGTCAAAGGAAAAGCTGCAAAAACGCTAAGTCAAATTCCTTGGGGCGAAGCAATTTATATCTGATTCAGTTAAAGATTGATTTTAGTTAAGGCAGAGGATAACCTCGCTTGCACAGTGATGATGGGCTAGCTCGGCATAAGCCAAGTCCTAGCCTCGCCTATATGGCTAAGCCAGACTGATCCTGAGGGACGCAGTCTTAGCCCCACCTATATGGCAAGACTGGCTCGATCTTGAAGAGACTAAGTCCCAAACTTTTGCCTAAATGGCGAACTTAACACACATGCGATGATCTTTCTTCGATCAAGTCAAAATGATAGCTTCGCTAGGAAGCTGGGCTGAAACCCTTCTCGGCAGATCAGTCCAATACAAACAAAGGACAAGGGAAATCAATCCCTGAGGTAGCTGTTAAAGCTAAATTAAGGGAGTTAAACTCCCTAAAGGTGATCAGTCTATTGGTGAAGTCTCTGGATGACCAAGCTTATCGGTCCTTGGCCGGGTAATGACCAGAGTGGGCACCCCACTAGTTCTGAGATCTGAGTATCTCTCTCCAATAACCAAGAGAAGAGAAGAGCAGACCACTTCTCTTCAGAGGACCTCAGGTGTCCTATTTATAGGCCTCATGGCCTGAGCGCTGCCGCTTCAAGCATGGAAGCACGAGCGGATTAAAGGCATTTATTGAGCCTTGAAAAAGGGAACGGTTTCCCTCGAAACCGTGCAAGGAAGAAATGATCTCCCTCATTAAGGCATTTATTAAGCCTTGAGAAAGGGAATATTCTCCCTCGGAAGCGCACAAAGGAGGAATGATCTCCCTCGATTAATGCAAGAGAGGTTATTATAACCTCGAAAAAGGAGCAATCCTTCTCGTAACTGCCGAAAGCAGTTGGCCTCGGGAAAGAGAAGATGTTCCAAAGCGAACCTATTCCGAAAGGCTCAGACGCGGAGCTACCCAGACGCGAAGCTACTTAGAGTCGCAAATCTACACGATTCTTCGGCGAATCTATCCCAAAGCAGGATTAAAAGCGAAGCTGAACTCAACCACCATGGCAATGTTCGTACTTCACATACCACCAATCAAAGCAATTCAAAGTATTTTGAAGTCTGAATCATTGCAGACTTTCAAAAACTTTGAAGGGGGTCCTGTTGACACTCTAAAAAAGACAAGATTCTGACTGGCCTGAACAATGTCTAAACTTGTTGACATTTACAAAAGACAAGTGAAAGATAGGCTGATTGGTCCGAACAATGTCTAAACTTGTTGACATTTACAAAAGATAAGCAATAGACAAGCTGACGACCAGTTCTGTACTTGTTGACATTTACAAAAGACAAGCAACAGATAAGCTGACGATCAGTTTTCACCCATCTCCGAAGGACAAAGAAGCAACTTGGACTTACTGATCAGACAGTAAGCCCAGATTGTCTCTAAACAGACCTCAGCAGGTCTAAGATACTAGTACTTAGCATCACATGAGCCCAAAGAGACAGCCTCGCCTGAGAGGCTAAGATCATCTAAACTTCGCCTTGAAGCCATTTACAACTCCGTCAGGAAGCTAACACATAGCTTCGCCTGAACTTCTCAAGTTAACTCCACAGAGAGTTAGCTTCGCTTGAAGCCACACGCAACCGCGCAGAAGGGTATGCGGTAGCTTCGCCACAGACGATATCTAGCTCCGCTGAAGAGCTGTCTTCAGACTTCGCCATATGGTCCTTCCAGCTCTGCTGCGAGCTCGATGCGGGCAGCGCCGCTGCGGGTCTGCTATGGTCAACCTTTGACCAATTAAATCTCCAAATGAGATCAAATCTAATCGGATCAAGATCAAATCCAATCAGGATCAAATTTGAGATTAAATTTGGCAGTTGATTGTCATAATCTCTTGACTCTCCTAAAACGAGTAAGAGGATCAGGGGAGATCTTCTAACTATATGGAAAGAATCAAAATAGATCAAGAGGATTAACCGACCTCCTACTTCTAGCTTCGCAGAAGCTGATCCTAGCCTCGCAGCAAGGCTACTTTTCAGATTTAAACAGATTTGATTCAATCTGTTTCTATATTTTTCAAGGGACAATTATACCCTTGCTCTCCATATAAATTGCCCACCAGGTGCACAAGGAGAGGGATCGGAGGAGAGACGGCATGGAACCCCTGCGCACGAAGACCTCCCACACACGCAAAGACTTCTTTTGGACGACTTCACGGGAAGAGACGGCAGACTTCTCGAGAGGACGCACCGCGCGTACAAATAGAGATCTATTCTCTTGAATTCAGAGACTTTTAGAGAGCTGCTTATCTAATCAGGGTGCTGATACCCAAATACCTCCCTTCTTCTCAAGGAATCTCCGAAACCAGGCGAGAAGGAATTCCTAAGTGAAGGCGGTTTTAAGAAGTAACAAGAGGGTTCTACCAACCTTCTGTTCTTCGATTCCTCGAACCAGGCGAGAAGGGAATCTCATCGCTCGCATCGTCAAAGGGACAAAGTGGTCGCGCCTTGACCAGACTCCTATCGGCACACTTCTCTAGAATCTCTGAGGAGATCTACTTGTAATCTTCTGTATTACTTGTAATTTAGCTCCGCAACTTCTTTTTTTTGTAAGTTTTCCCCTTTGCAAAATCAATGGAAAACATCAGTAGCTTCATTTATAAGAACGAGGCTGGCGCTAGGAGTTACTGCTCTAGAATTAGGCGAAGGTAAAGCCGCCGTTGTAACTTCGTGGCTAGTAGTCTCGACGAAGCTGGCAGGCATCTTGCCTTTGTCTTCGCGGGATAGATGAACTTGTGGCGTAGCTACGCTTGAAGCTTCACATGGAGCTTTCTGCTTTGGCCTCCACTTCTGCTTTGAAAATGGAGACTTAGGTTCGTAGGGAACCTGGCTAGCCACAGACGAGACTGAGAGGAGTTGGAAAGATTCTGCCTCCGATTTCTGTTCTGAAACCATAGCCATCAAGACCTTTCTGTGCTTTCGTGCACAAAGCATTGAACCACCCCCAGAGAGGAGCTCTTTGAATTTTCCTTGGTCGAAGTGAACGACTAGGTTTTCACAGGTAACAGGCTGAAGATTCTGACCCTTGCATTGCGGGCCTGCTTCTTTGTTGCGGCAGAAGACCATGGTAGGCTCGCAGAGAGCCTTACCTGTCTCCACAGAGACTTGCTTTGCAGATTTAGACAGAGGGGTTCTAGCCACACCAACTTCCCTGAACTCAGAAATAGACCCGAAGGTCTGTTCGTCGCATTACGGCACTTGATTCTTAACAGTGGAGAATTCAGTCCCCAGCGGAGTCGCCATCTTGTTTTCCATTGATTTTGCAAAGGGGGAAAACTTACAAAAAGGGGTCGAGGAGCTAAATTACAAGTAATTATTTTATAATAAAAAGATTATAAGTAGATCTCCTCTGAGATTCTGGAGAAGTGTGCCGATAGGAGTCTGGTCAGCGCGCGACCACTTTGTCCCTTTGACGATGCGATCGACCAGATGGTCAGTCTGCTGCCTGACGGGATTCCCTTTTCGCCTGGTTCGGGAAATCGGAGAACAGAAGGTTGGTAGAACCCTCTGGTTACTTCTCAAATTGCCTCCTCTTGGGAATTCCTTCTCGCCTGATTCTGAAAATTCCTTGAGAGGGAGGAGGATCTTAGGGTATTAGCACCCTGATTAGAGAAGTAGTTTTCAGAATTCTTGGAAGTAAGAGAATAGATCTCTGTTTAGCCGTCTCTTCTCCTTCTTTCAGCCTCTATCTCTATGTGTGTGTTCATATACCCGGTGGGCTATTTATAGGGAGAGCAGTGGTACAATTGTCCTTTTGTAAATCTAGAAACAGATTAAGTTAATCTGTTTAAATTTGAAAAGTAGTCTTGCCACGAGGCTAGGATCAGCTTCTGTGAAGCTAGGAATAACAGGTAGTGTCGATCTCCTGATCCGTTTTGATTCTTTCCAAATATTTGAAGGATCTCCCCTGATCTTCTTACTTATTTTAGGAGAGTCAAGGAATTATAAACAACTGCCCAATTTGATCTCAGATTTGATCTTGATTAGGTTTGATCCTGAATAGATTTGATCTCATCTTGAGATTTAATTGGTCAAAGTTGATCATAACAGACCCGCAGCGGAGCTGCCGCGTCGAGCTCACAGCGGAGCTGGAAGGAGCATCTGGCGAAGTCAGAAGAAAGCTCTTCAGCGGAGCTGGATAAACATCTGTGACGAAGCTACCGACCATCCTTCTGCGCGGTTGCGTGTAGCTTCGATCGAAGCTAACTCTCTACGGAGTTAACTGATCACTTCAGGCGAAACAGTAAGTTAGCTCTCTGATAGAGCTTTGAACAGCTCCAAGGCGAAGTCAGACAAACTTAGCCTCTCAGGTGAGGCTATCCCCTTGGGCTCATGCGATGCTAAGTGTTGAGTTAGCTTAGTATCTTAGGCCTGCTTAGGTCTCTTCAAAGACAATCTGGGCTTACTGTCTGCTTCACTGGATCAGTAGAGCCTAGGTTGCTGATTTGTCCCTCGGAGATGGGTAAAAAAACTGGTCGTCAGCTTGTCTGCCACTTGTCTTTTGTAAATGTTAACAAGTTTAGACATTGTTCAGGCCAGTCAGGAATCTTGTCTTTTTTAGAGTGTCAACAGGTGATTAACAAGTCAGGTGTCATGGTTCAGTCATGTACGCATGCAACAGATGATAAACATAAACAATAAACATAGAGTCAGTACAAAATCAAGAAGCCAGCGGCGGGAAGTGTATTATAATTATATAATTAATAATAATCAGTATCGTCTGTTATTTAGTTACTCCCTGCCGGTGTCTCATACCACTGGCTATCCATACTAGAATTTTCATTCCAGCATAACTCATCCGAATCATGATACTTGTTATCATTATCTGAACGAGAGAGTAACTGAATAGCACACGTTCATGATATTGTCATTGTATATGGAGGAGTGTGCCAGGACTCAGTCAAGCGAGTAACCGATAATGCAATATAGTACCAGAAAACAGAATAAAGAGATGTTTCAAACTCTTCACAACCATAATAATCATAATAATTAATATAATAATAATATCCAGACGGGGCTAGTTAAGATGGAGCAAAGCTAGACCGTGTCAGTAGTACGCTCGACCCACGGTAGAGCTTAGTCCTTGGCAGAGCTAACATGTAGTTCTAAACGCTAACGCGCTCGGTAAGGGTAACGCTCATGGCACAACAAGCATATGAACACTTCTTCTCAAGCTCACGACGAAGCCACGCTCGCGACAAAGCGAGCGTATGAACACTATGCTAACGCTCGTGACGAAGCTACGCTCGCGGTGAAACTAGACGCAAAGACGAAACGGGTGTAAGAACGCCTTGCTACGCGCACAACGAAGCTACGCTTGGGTGAGTTTAGCTGTAAAGCGCTGATTGCTAAGCTCGTCTCCCAGCGGAGCTAATAAAAACCTAGAGGGTTAAGCTCAAAGGCTAAAGAATAGCCCGGAGACTAAGCCCAAAGGCTAGCGACCACAAAGGGTCAGCCAAACCACCATAAGTCCAGAATTACAAAGCAGTTACAATATTACAAGCACCGCCCACACAGATACAAACACATGCCTACATAATTACAACATCAGCCCATAAAAATACAAATATTTCCTACACAGTTACAACAATCGCTATATAATTCAACGAATGCCCACAAATATACAAATATTCATACAGCCACAAATAACCAAGCATTGTGAAACCCAACGACTGGTACTCGCAAACATAATAAACATGTACTCGCCTAGAATGGCTCAGGCACAGTGAAAACTCCAGGGAACGCCGAAGGCATTAATGCATGAAGTGCGTGAAGGAGAGAGAAAGAGAGGAGACTAGAAAGAACGGGAGAGAGAGAGAGCGATAGAGTTATAGAGAGAGAGAGAGGAGAGAGGGTACTACTAAGGAGGAGAGAGAGAGAAAGAATGAAAGAGGAGATAGAGAAAGCGTGAGGGAGAGAGAACTGATGAGAGAGAGAGACTGAGAGAGAATTAGAGAGAGGGGGAGAGAGAGAACCAGAACCAGAGATTAAGAGAGTAGAAAAAAAGAGAGGGAGAAAGAGAGAGAAAAAAAAGGAGAGAGAAGAGAATAGAGAGAAAGAGAGAGAGGGAAAGAACCAGAATCAGGAAGAGAGGGAAAGAATAGAAGATAGGGAGAAATAGAGAGAGAATAGGAAAGAGAGAAGAGAGAGGGAGGCTGGCCGGGCTGGTAGCCGGAGATGGGCGCTGGCGACATGCCATAGGCGGCCGCGGCAGCCAGGGGGCGCGGTGGCGGAGGTGAGGCTGCTGGCCAGGAGAAGGGGAAGGAGAAGGAGGGGAAGAAGAAGGGGAGAAGCACAGAGAGATGAAAGAGAGAGATAGAGGGGAGGTGTGCCCGGGGCTAGCGATCCTGGGGGTGGCGCGCACGACTGAGGGGAAGCCGGGGAGGTGGCGTGGCTGGCGATGCGACCATGAGAGGGATGGGTGTTGGGGAGTGGTGATGGAGGTGGTGGAGATGATGGTGGTGATGGTGATGATGAAGATGGAGATGGTAGTGGTTAGTGGTGGAGAGAGGTGAAGGTGGTGGTAGTGGGTGATGAAGGTGGTGGTGGATGTGGTGGAGATGGGGGTGATGAGAGGAGGGGGAGATGGTGGAGATAGAGATGGAGATGATTGCTTGGTGGTGGAGTAGAGGAGAGGGAGGAGATGGTGAAGAGGAAGTTGGCCGAAGGAGGAGCCGCCAGAGGAGGTTGACGGTTGGAGGTGGAGGCGCCGGGGTCCTGGCCGGCCGGTTAGGGAAAAAAGGAAAGAGAGGAGAGAAGTTAGAGAGAGGGAATAGGAGAGAGAAAGGAGGAGAGAGTGTAAAGAGAGAGAGAGAGAGAGGGAGAAGATGGGAAAGAGGAGGTATGGTTAAGAGAGAGGGAGAGGAGAAAGAAGGGGAAGAGAGAAGGGAGAAGAAGATAAGAGAATGGGGAGAAGAATGTAGAAGGTAGGGGAAGAGAAGGGAAAAGGAAAAGAAAAAGGAGAAAAGAAAAGAAAAAAGGAAAAAGGAGAAAAGAAAAGAAAAAAGGAAAAGAAAGGAAAAGAAAGGAAAAAGAAAATAATTAATAATTAATAAATAATAAATAAATAAATAAATAAAATAATAAATAAATGAGTGTAGGATCTATAAATAAGGCAACACAAACACTAGAAGGGGTATGAATAGTATTTATAAACTTTTAATAACAAAAAGTAAACTACTTGCAGGAAAGTAAATGAACAGAATAAATCTCAGAAATTTCAAACGCAAACAAGAGAGATTTTATTCTGGTTCGGTCCTTGTGACCTACGTCCAGTTTCCAAGCAAGCCGCTTAAGATTTTCCTTATCTGATTTTGATACACCCCAAAATCAACTCTTGTACACTACTTGACAAAACACCCTTCATCAAATCTATACAACTCTTCTTTTACACCAAGAAGACACTATCTTTGATTGATTACAATGTAGCCTATAAGCCTTGAAACTTGTACGTGATTGTGAACAAGGAATCTTATAGAAGAACTCTCAGAATTCTTCACAAGAGAATTAGAATTGTGTGAAGAACAGAAAGTAGAGAATATTTTTCTAGAAAACAGAACTTTTGAATAGAGTTTTGGATAGAAAACTAATGATTTGAATGGTGAATTCATCCAAGAACAACATCCTTATTTATAGGTGAAATCAATGGTCAGTTAGGGAAGTTATCAACTTAAATTTAAAAATCAAAACGTTAAAGAAAACACCAGAATATCAAAAACTGAATAACAGTCAGAAACTGAACTTAGTCGACTAGGGTATGCGATTAGTTGACTAGTAAAAGAAATTTTTCCTAGGTTAGTCGACTAACTTAAAGACCAAGTCGACTATATTAATCTGACACAGATTGATAGGTCCCTGAAAACTAAAACTAGTCAACTATATAAAATGATTATTCGACTAATTTTGATTACAGTTAAAAAACAAAGAACATATACTTTTCTGGGAAGACACTTAGTCGACTATATAATATAGTAAGTCGATTATAGGATATGTTAGTCGACTATAGAAGGGGATAAGTCGACTATAAGACTATGTTGTGTGTGTGATCAAGGCTTTTAAAAATCGTCTAAAAATACACAAAAATAGTAAATATCCTTGTATAATCTTGAGTTACCAGAGCTCAGTACTAGCTCTTTAGATTGAGCTCCAATGTACCTGCATCACAATTATTACCATCAAAATTTATTTATCATCAAAAGTAGGTTCCAACATTCTCCCTCCTTTGTGATGATGACAAGCTGTGTGCACAAAAACTCCCGCTACAGAGAACAGGTATAACAAATATCTATATATTCATATGTTTTTTCCCTGCATGAGACATATATCAAGAAAAACAACAGAAAACTACATAAACATAAGCCATATATTTTCTCCCCCTTTGTCATTAACAAAAAAAGAGAAATATCACATATCACAAAGGCACACACATAGAGTCATAGTATATAGGCACAACCAAAGTTTGCATAACAGAAAGTATTAACTATTACCACAGAAAACAAAAAAATATAAGGAGTCATAGTGAAAGAAAACAGAAAAAATAAAGCTTAAAAGTCAACAAAGTGAGACACATGTAGGAGATACATAAAATCTGTGAAATAAAGCAAGAACTCTAAAATCATGTCAACACCAAAAAGTCTAACGCCATGTGCATCATATGTTGAATCCAGGAGGAGGAGGTGGTGGAAAATGGGTCTTGAGTTGATCCAGTATTTCCAATTGTGTGGCTTCAAAGGAATCCATCTTCAGTTGCATATTCATGAAATGCACCATAAGTAAGGATTGATTGTTGAATAATGAAGACTGAGAGGCCATCATAGAGGGTTGTTGGGTTTGTAGTACCAAAATTTCAGCAGAGATAGAATTATAAAAGGCATCAAAAAAGGAAGGAGGTGTTTGAGATGAAGGGGTTCAGTGAATGGAGGTTGAGTTGAAGAGGAAGGAGCTTGAGTAGAACTTTGTGGAGGAGGAGAGGATTGATATTGAGGTTGTGGTTGTGGCGGAGGTTGAGGGAAGTCAAGGAGTTTCATGCGATGGAGAACAGCACGATCAAATGGTTCGAATGCCTTAACGACACTAGTTTCGAAAGCAAGATCTATTTTAAATTTTCGAAACACATGAGACAGAAAAGCTCCATAGGGTAAGAAAGAAGTATGCTCTTTGACAATATTATCAAATATAATCTTATCCCAATTAACTTCAAAGTCCTGCCATGATGGCATAGACACATGTAGCTAAGTCACGGGAATAATAGTTATAACTCTCAATTTTTGGGCATATATTGTAAGCAAGGATATGACTAATGAGACGAGAAATAGGTTGTAGTTTGGTGTTGGTCATTGGTGGTCCTTAACCGGGAAGGAAGATATGAAATAAGACTTCCTCATCGTCCATTTCAATATCATTAAGTGATAGGCCTTGATACAAAATAGAGAACATACGACCTAAAGATTTAGGGGTTAATTTGATATGAACAACTTTAACCAAGGAATAAATTTGAACAGAATCATCATTATCTTCATATGTTAAATTGGTGTAAAAGAGATGGATCAAAAAGGAATAAAACCTTACCTAGATTCAGTTGAAAACCTTGTATCAAGACCAGAATTTTGAAGAACTGATGCCATACATACTCATGGAAGTCTTCATACTTAACAAAATGTCCTGGTAAGATTTCTAATTGTGAAAATCTTAAGAAATCATCTTCTAGAGCAGGATTTTTAAGAAAAACCCTAAAATCTATTTGAGAGGAAGATGAAGATGGTGTGAACTTAGTTTTCTTAAATCTTGACATGATGGTAAATAAAATTAAGGTCTAAGAGAGGATAGATATAATTGAAAGAGTAGAAAATTGTAAGAAAAAGAGAGAGATTGGAAGGAAGTAACCTGAAGGTGGAAGGAGTAGTCGACTAGAACAAGTTCTGCTGCTGCTGAAGGAGAACGATAGTGAAAAAAGAAGGGTTTGATTGTGAGGAGGGGTAAATAGAAGATGTAAAATACTAAATCAAGGGTGAGGATTGAATGTGGGGAGAGATCGGATCCAAAATAACATGAAATGGGTTGGGTTTGAAAGAAGAAATCCAATAACAGAACACAGTTTTATACAGAGTTAGTTGACTTGAGTCTATGATTAGTCGAGTATTCCTTGAGTTAGTCGACTAATTGTTCTATATAATCGACTAATTCTGAAGAATTCAGAATACCATGTTTCTATTTAATTACAGTAATCGACTAATAAACTGTTAAGTCGACTAATAAGTAAAAAATGCATTAAAAAGGTCTGAAATATTTTTAAATATCAAAATTTTGCAAATACCCAAATCTCTTTGAAATCTTATAAAAATATCCTCTTTAGGAGGTTTTGTAAAGATATCTGCAACTTGATTATTGGTTGATATAAAATTTAATGAAAAATCACCTTATAAAGCATGATCATGTAAAAAATGATGTCTAATATCAATATGCTTTGTACGTGAATGTTGAATTACATTTTTAGATAAGTTAATAGTACTGGCACACATAATGGGTGAATTTGTGATAGATATACCATAATCAAGTAAGATTTATTTTATTCATAAAATCTGAGCACATGCAACACTAGCAGCGATATATTCTGCTTCGGTTGTTGATAATGATACAGAATTTTATTTTTTACTGAACCATGATACTAGTGAATGTCCCAAAAAATGATAAGTACCACTAGTACCTTTTTGAACAGATTTACATCCAGCAAAATCAGCATCACTATATGATAGTAAGTCAAATGTACTTGATTTAGGATAAAATAAATCATAGTTGACTATTTCATATATCAAAGAATCCTTTTCACTGGTTTAAGGTGCGATTCTTTAGGGTTAGATTGATATCTAACACATAAGCAAATACTGAACATAATATCAGGTCTACTTGAAGTAATATATAGTAAAGAACTAATCATACAATCATACCTCGATATAGTTTTTGATCAACATCCTTACCATTTTCATATTTGTCTAGGAATATAGTAGTACTCATGAGAGTGTTTTTATTACCAGAATTTTCCATACTAAATCTTTTAAGCAATTCCTTTGCATACTTGCAGTGAGAAATAAAGATTACATCATTCATTTGCTTTATTTACAGACCGAGAAAATAATTAAGTTCACTCATGTGACTCATCTCGAATTCACTCTGTATAGTCTTAGAAAATTCTTGACAAAGATTATCATTAGTAGATCCAAATAAAATATCATCAACATATACTTGAATACCTTTATTAACATGTTTAATAAAAAGTGTTGCATCTGCTTTTCCAATCTTAAAACTAGAATTTAAAAGAAAACTTTTTAATCTATCATACCAAGCACGAGGTACTTATTTTTAACCATATAAAACTTTCTTAAGTTTAAAAACATGTTTTGAAAATTTTTCATGTTCAAAACCTAGAAGTTGTTCAACATAAACAGTTTCTTTAATAAAATAATTTAAAAAGGCAATTTTAACATCCATTTGATAAAATTTGAAATTCATAAAGTAAGCATAAGCAAGTAAAATATGAATGGATTCAAGTCTAGATACTGGTGCATAAACTTCATCAAAATCAACACATTCTTCATGATTATATCCTTGTGCAACTAGCCTTACTTTGTTCTTAATAACTTGACCTGATTCATCGAGTTTGTTCTTAAATACCCATCTGGTACCGAAGACTGGATGATCAGTAGGATGTTGTGCAAGATCCCAAACATCATTTCTGACAAACTGATTCAACTCTTCTTACATTACAATAATCTAAAAATCATCTGCTCATGCTTCTTTGATATTCTTCGGTTCAATGAGTGATATGAAAATAATATGTGTCATGTAGTTCAACTTCGATCTAGTCTGAACACCTTGAGTTATATCTCCAATAACCAAATCATGTAGATGACTTTATATCAACATATGCTTTAGGTAACTCAGTAAGAGTCTTATCAATGTTAGAAATGTTAGTATCATTAGAAGATATAATAGTATTATCAATAGGAGTATCTACGATATCATCATCATCATGTGAAGAAGTATTAGTAATAGGTTTAGTCAAAGATTCATCAAATTTAGCATGCAATGATTCTTTAATAGTAAATATTTTCTTATTAAAGATTCTATATGTTTTACTTTGAGTAGAATATCTAACAAAAATATCTTTATTGGATCTAATATCAAATTTATCTAAAGTATCTCTTGTATTTAAGATAAAATATTTACATCCAAAAATCTTGAAATAAGAAACTTTTAGAATTCTATTATAAAACAATTCATAAGATTTTTGTTTAAAATAGGTCGAATAAGCACAGATTTAAAACATAACATGCAGTGGCAACAACTTCAGCCCAAAAATATTGTGGTAAATGGCTGTTCATAAGCATAGTTCTAGCACATTCTTGTAAAGTCCTATACTTTCTCCCCACAATACCATTTTGAGGAGATGCTCTAGGAAAAGCAAAGTTATGTGTAATACCATACTTATCATAGAAAATTACAAAAGATTCATTTTCAAATTCTCCTCCATGATCACTTCGAATAGTGACTATGTTTATAGACTTTTGATTTTGAACTCTTTTACAAAAACTTGAAAACTCATCAAAAGTATCATTTTTATTCTTTAGAAAAATTACCCATGTAAAACGTGAATAATCATTAATAATAAAAAAAAATATCTATTTTTGTTTAAAGAAACGACACGAATAGGATCAAATAAATCCAAATGCAGGTCTATTAATAGAAACCTTTAGATTTAAAAGATGATTAACTTGTTTTCCTAATTGACAAGAATCACAAAAATAATTCTTTTCAAAAGCTACTTTTGGAAACTTTCACTAAATCAAATTTAGAAATCTTAGAAATAGTTTTCATATTTAAATGACCAAATCTTTTATGCCATAAAAAATAGTCATTATTAGAAGCAATTAAACATAAGTTATTATTTGATGATAAATAAGACATTGATAACTCATAAATATTATTGTTACGAGAACCTTTAAAAAGAATATCTTTCATGTTGGTATCATATATAAGACATGCATCTTTTTCGAAAACAATTTTATAACCCATATCGCATAACTGACTAATACTTAATAAGTTGTGTTTTAAACCTCTTACAAAAGAATATTTTCAATAAGGAGTTTAGAAGTGTTACCAACCATGCCAATACCAATAACATTTTCTTTGTTATTGTCTTCAAATGTTACTGTACCTCCCTTTTTGATTTGAACAGAAGACAGTAGTTAAATGTGGCCGGTCATGTGTTTGGAACAACCACTATCAAGTATCCACTTTTCTTTATAAGGTACCTATAGGATAAAACATGTTGTATGGTACCCATCATGACAGGGTCCAAAAAAGATTAGCCTTTAGGAACCCAAATCCATTTTGAATTTGGTTTCCATTTGTTAGTATAAACATAATTACAAGAATTACATACATGATGTATATATATTGCAATATAAGTATTTTTATCCACATTATTTAGATTTTTAGGAATCCATATATATTTATTCCTAATTCTTTTTGAAATAGCATCAGTATTTCTTTTAACAAAAGAATTATATAGATTATGATTATTTTTTTATAAAAATGTGTAGATTTTTCAAAAAAAATTTTGAAAACCCAAGAGCAACACGTGTAGATTTTTCAAAATTATCTTTTGAAAATCTAAGACCAAAACGATTATTTGACATCTTTTGATAAGACAATAAACATTTAAATTTTCTTTTCTCTTATTAAATTTTGTCATATTTTTTAAAATTTCTTCATATTTAATTTTGAAACTAGTCATTTCTTTATCTAAAATAGTAATTCTAGAATTTAAAGAAGCAGTTTCTCTTTTATGTAAAGCATTCTCTTTTAAGAAATTCTTATTATCCTTTTTAAAGATGAAATAACTTTTTTAAAGTCAGATTTTTGAGAATTTAAGGAAGACATTTGAGAAATATGGAGTGAATTTTCTATGTTGAGTTTGTCATTTCTTTTGTTAAAACTTTATTTTTAATCTTTTCATTCTTCAAATCATCATATAGTTCATTAAATGCAATTAATAATTCAGCATATTCTTGTACCTCATCTTCTTGAGCCATAAAACAGATATTGGTAGTTTCAGTGGCTTGTTCTTCGTCAGAAGAAGATGAATCACTATCATCCCATGTTACTTGGAAGGCTTTCTTATTTTTGTTGAACTTATTAAAATTCTTGAAATTTCCTTTAGATTTCATCAATGGTCAATCCTTCTTTTTGTGACCTGATTTGTTACACTTAAAACAAATAGAATTATCGTTAGTATCTTTATTCTTTTTAAACTTACCTTATTTTAAGAACTTTTTGAATTTTCTTAAGATCATTGACATTTCCTCTTCATCATCATCTGAACTGTCCAAATCTGAGGATGTATGGAAGGCAAGTACTTTCTTCTTTGGTTGTTGTTGTTGTTCATCCTTCTTCCTATCTTCAAGTTGAACTTCATATGCCATCAAATTACCTATAAGGTTTTCTAATGACAGAGTTAATAGATCATTTGCTTCTTCTATTGCAATAGTTTTCTTCTCCCAATCTGATGTGAGTGCACAGAAAATCTTTCTAACTTTTCAACTTGAGTGTATTCCTTTCTAAGGGCTACTAAGAAATTTATAATGTCAGTGAACCTTATAACCATTTCTGTAATGGTTTCATTTTCCTTCATTTTGAAGAGTTCAAACCTGTGAATAAGACAGAGATTTTAAATTCTTTAACTTTATTGGTACCTTCTGTGTTATCTGTAAAATCTGTCATATTTGATTTGCAGATCTGGCTGTTGAAACACGAATGAATTCTTCTTTGTTCAAGGCACAAAAAAGCGCGTTCATTGCTTTAGCATCAAGATTGACAGATTTTTTTTATTTTTCACTCCAAGCATCATAATTCGTGATAGGCTTGGTGTATGGTGCTTTCACTATAATCCATAGTTCATAGATGAGTGATTGCAAGTAGATCTTCATTCTACACTTTCAGTAGTTGTAGTTTGATCCATCAAACAATGGTGGACATTGTGTAGAATGTCCTTCCTTGAATTGTGATGAAGAAAACTTCATTGCCATCCTTGAACATTGCTCTGATACTAAGTGTAGGATCTATAAACAAGGCAATATAAACACTAGAGGGGGGTGAATAGTGTTTATAAACTTTTAATAATAAAATGTAAACTACTTGCAAGAAAGAAAAATGAACAGAATAAATTTCAAAATTTTCAAACGCAAACAAGAGAGATTTTATCATGGTTCAGTCCTTGTGACCTACGTCCTGTCCCCAAGAAACCCGCTTGAGATTTTCCTTATTTGATTTTGATAAACCCAAAATCAACTCTTGTACACTACTTGACAAAACACCCTTCGTCAAATCTTTATAACTCTTCTTTTACACCAAGAAGACACTATCTTTGATTAATTACAATGTAGCCTATAAGCCTTGAAACTTGTACGTGATTGTGAACAAGGAATCTTATAGGAGGACTCTCAAAATTCTTCACATGAGAATTGGAATTGTGTGAAGAACAGAAAGTAGAGAATAGTTATCTGAAAAACTGGAAAACAGAACTTTTGAATAGAGTTTTGGACAGAAAACTAATAATTTGAATTGGTGAATTCATCCAAAGACAACATCCCTATTTATAGGTGAAATCAATTGTCAATTACGGAAGTTATCAACTCAAATTTGAAAATCAAAACGTTAAAGAAAATACCAGAATATCAAAAACTGAATAACAGTCAAAAACTGAACTTAGTCGTCTAGCGTATGAGATTAGTCGATTAGTATAAGAAATTTTGTTTAGGTTATTCGACTAACTTAAAGACCAAGTCGATTATATTAATCTGACACAGATTGATAGGTCTGTGGAAAGTAAAACTAGTTGACTATATAAAAGAATTAGTCGACTAATTTTGATTACAGTTAAAAAACAAAGAACAGATACTTTTCTGTCAAGACACTTAGTCGACTATATAATATAGTATGTCGACTATAGGATATGTTAGTCGACTATAGAAGGGGATAAGTCGACTATAAGACTATTTTGTGTGCGTGATCAAGGCTTTTAACAATCGTCTAAAAATACACAAAAATAGTAAATATCCTTGTATAATCTTGAGCTGCCAGAACTCAGTACTAGCTCTTTAGATTGAGCTCCAATATACCTGCATCATAATTGTTATTATCAAAATCTATTTATCATCAAAATGTGAGTTCCAATAATGAGCTGGGCTGGGCTCAAGGTTCGAGATCGGGCTAGGCTCGGACCCATAGAATACGAACCAAATATCAAAAATAAATGCGAGAATAGAATAATACAAGCGAAAAATTGAGACACGCATCTGGGTACGTATTTCAGGAACGGATGTTACAATCTACCCACCTCACAAAAATTTCATCCTCGAAATTTTGATAAGGAAGGAGACGAACACGAGATGGATTAGGGTGGACGATATCACGACAAGTGAAGGATGATGGAAACCGAGAAGGGGAGAAGAAGCAACTGTCAAGATTTAGGGGATGGATTATCAGGAAAGGATAGATAACTTTGTACTTGTAGCTGGAATGTATAACCAAGACTCATGTGCTTCAGTTGTAAATTTATATCACATTAATCTGTTCGATTGGTTGTACTGAAGATATGAGAGCCTAAGCTCTGATACCATCTTGCAACGTTCTGAACCTGGCGATACGAAGACGTAATTGCGACGTCCATACATAGGGCGAAAATGTCCTTACATACGTACGCTAAGCATTAACACAAGTAAGAATCAGAGTACAGAAGCAAAGTGGCATTATACATTCTAATGAAATAATAAAGGTACACTATTATCATAGAGCGTGATCCAATATTACATAATATTACTTCACCAAGAGGTGCAAAAGTATGATTTACAAAGTGATTTACAAGGTACAAAAGTTGGGACATGCTCACGAGCAGAAAAAGAGAATCTCGAGAGCCGGTTAAAAGGAGGCAGGAAGGAAAAGAGCTATGGCAAATCCGCATGCTCAGCAAGGAAAGCCTAGTCTTCCACGGATGAGTCCACCATGCTTCTGTTGCGTGCTCTGGGATCTGGATAAGTAGATTCAGGGGTTGTCAGAAAGCAACCCAACGAATATGTAAAATGAAGCCAAGTGGCATGCACAGACAAGCACATGTGTATTGAAAAAAGTGTGTCGTACTCAAGCCGTGCAGGCATGCAATAAATAGTAAACAAACAAGCAAGTTAGGAGATTAAATATAGTAGCACAGATATGATATCTTGCATTAGGCAGGCAGTGTAATTATACAATTAATAATACTCAGTATCATTTGTTAGTTAGTCATTGTTGGCCAAGAGGCCCTTCACTCTTGTTTTGATGATGATTAACTCATGTAGTTATTGTTTACTAATAATCTTATGATATTTAGTTTCAGATATTTGATCAAGATATTAGTAGGTGATTAGCTTCAACAAAGGTGTTTTGAAGCTTTCACATGTTGATTCAAGAGCTCGAGCGTCAAGATCGCATCTACCACTCGGTTGGAGTCAAGCTCGTTGGATCGCATTTGGATCGAGTCGACTTGGAGAAGGAGTTCTACAAGAAGTCCTCAGTTTTTTTAGTTTATAATTTAGATCTTGTGTTAAAGATTAGATTGTGTTGATATGCTTAAGTTCACAATACACATGAGTTTAAAGTTTCATGTGTCTGGTTTTTCGGTTTAACCGGTTTTTGGTTTTTCATATGGTTTTCATGGATAGATAGAATCAAAATAAGTTCACATGGTTTAATGTATATTAGGTTTGATCTATATACATCTATGCTTCATCTATTTAGAAAAACTTATTTTGATAGTCTATTTCATGAGCTTTGAGTTTTGTATTAAACAAAACTTATTTTTTTTAATGTCAAAAACATAGATATAATATCTTTCATGTATATTGGATTCTATCCATATACAATATACTTTAAATTTGTTTCAATATCATGTTTTTGTATTTACATAAGTTTTGGAGAAAACGGTTTTCCATTTCAAAAATTCAAGTTTTGAAAAATACGGATTTTGGTTTAAGGCAAAATTTCATTATCATAAAAATGGTTCAAATAGTTTGTAATATGTATTGAATTTTACTCATACATATTTGTATTTCAAAGATCTAATAAGAACTAATTTTTGCGGAATTTATGTGATTTTATGAGATTTTTTAGAAGGCAAAAAGATAAGTTTTCAATCCCTAAATAGTTTAACCTGGCTGTCTGCCGGTCGACCGGACGGTCGATCGAGGCAGAAGTCGGTCGACCGGACCGGTCGACAAACATGCACAGAACGTGGATGCAGCCCAGGCTGGGAGGCCGGTCGACCGGGTCGGTCGACCGCCAGAGAGCTTCTGCTCTCTAGAAATGGCTCCGGTCGACCGGTAGAGAGCTCTGCTCTCTGTTAACAGTTTTTGGTCGACCGGCCAGTCGACTGGTGGATCAACGGACCGGTGGCTCAACGGTCATAAATATGATCATTGGCCGGTCGACCGGAATGGCAAAACTGCCCTTTGTCAGACTGCCAACGGGCAGAATTTTATGGGGCTATATATACCCCATTCTTGAGCTGTTTTTAAAAAAAGTTTCCAAGAGCAAATTTTCTCATCTTTAGAAGTGTTTTAGTTACAAGTTTTAAAAGAGTTTTTGGGTTTAAAAGATCAATCTTTATTTGTTTTTAAAGTGCTGAAAATTTTAAAGAAAATAGAGTCTTTTGGAATTGGTTTTTGATCTAAAATTTCTATATCTACTTGGAGATTTTCCCAAGTGATTTTTTTTGTTCAAGACACTTTATTTTCTCACACTTGAGCTTATCTATCTATCCTATCTATTAGGATCTATTTTGTGAGAAAATTGGTTTGTGGTTGTTGATACCACCAAGTGTTGTAAACATTCCATACTTTGTGATATCCCTCTAGTGAGAGGTGATTGTGTTTATATCCCTCTAGTGAGAGGTGATTGTGGAGATTGTGTTGGCTAAGTGCTTTATCCCTCAAGTGTGAGGTGATAGTTGTTTAGCTTTGTGCCTATCCCTCAATTGTGAGGTTGATATTATATTGGCTTTGTGCCTTGCCTCTAGTGAGAGGTTGTATTTATTGAGAGAGGAGTTGTGTACTCCCAAATTGTATTTGCCCAAATCCTCAGTGGAGGTTCCCTGTATGGGAAGTCCTGTATGGATGATATAGTGAAAATCCTTCTGTGTGAAGGCGGGGACGTAGAGCTGGGTGCTCGAACCTCGAAACATATCTTCGTGTTTGCGTTTGATCCACTATCTCTAAACTCTCTCTCTCTCTTATATTGTGCCTTGCATTGATTCATATTGTTCATTCATACTTATATGCTTGGTATTGCTTGTGTGTGCGCCTCACTTGTGTTGAACCAAGAGAGCTTCATATAGCACCTCAACTCTTATTTAGAGAAATTTAGAGGAGATAGTCCAAAGCCCTTCACCGGGAATTCGGCTACACTCTTTGGTTACACTAAGTGTGTTGCATTTAGTTTTTAATTCCGCATCATTTGTCATTAGATTAGCCTTATACCTATTCACCTCCCCTCTAGGTGTACTTTCAGTCATTCCCTGCCAATGACCCATACCACTTTCTATCCACAATGGAGTTCCTACTCCAGCAGGGCTCGTTCGAATTACGATATCTAGACCCAAACGAGGGAGTGATTAAATAACACATGTTCCTGATATTATCATTGTATACGAAGTAAGGTGTCAGTTAGGCAAGTACAGTCCAGTAAACTAGAATATCGAGAATAATTATTATAGCACAGAAATAATATACAAGTGGCGGGCAAGATAACTTAATTATACAATAATAAAAATTTGTGTCGCTTGTTATTTTAATCATTCTTTCCAGTGTCCCATACCACTGATAGTTCATACCGGAGTCTGCAATCCAATAAAACTCATTCGAATTTTGATATGCGAAAACTATTATCCTGATGAAGAAGTGACTCAATAGCACCCGCTCTTGAGATTATTATTGTTTGTTAATTAAGTTATATCTAGTGCAGGGTAATGTGCTGTAAACATCAGTAACACAAACATCATAATAAACAATGCAACATGAGCTCAAGATCAATTATAGTAAATATATGTAGGTTATTAAATTATAATTATTATTAAGACTCGTCCGACCTATATGTCCAGGTATGTGTCCTAGCGTCCTAACACAAATAAATTCATATATGAGTAAGATGAGTTTTGTTATTAGAAACTGATGGGGTAATCAGTGACTATGTTTACAATGAGCCTCGTGCATACCGGAGACAACGGACCAGGGTGTTCCTGTGTTGAGGCAAAAAATGCCGCAAAGCATAATGGAATGAATGGTCTTATTTGTATGCCTTTGGCAGGAAGAGCGTGTGTGTGTGTGTGTGTGTGTGTGTGTGGACTTGTGTCCTTCTAGAAGGATTTAAGTTCGAACCCTTCCTGCTCAAATTCAACCCTCCGACATTCGAATACAAGATCCACTCCGTTGAAGTTGATCTATATTATTTCAATATCTATAAATAAGAATCAAGTATTTTGAATACTTTTGCTCATGCATCAAGTAGGAAAAAACATACGGCCTAAATAGTGAATTGGTTAGTTTAACGGTGTAGAACATTTGAAACCTAACAAAAATTGATTAAACAAAAATTGATTTGTAGGGGTTTTTAAATGTTTAGATCATAATAAAATGGCCAGATTGAGAATTTGTATGTCTAAAGACATAAATCTAACCAACTCACTACTTTCAATCGTCCATTTTGTGCCGCTTGATGGATGGACAAAAAGTATTCAAAACACCTGATTTTTGGTTATAGGTACTTGAAATAATATAGATCAACTTCAACGGAGTGGATCTTGTATTCAAATGTCAGAGGGTTGAATTTGAGTGAGAAAGATTTGGGATCAAATCTTTTTGGAAGGACACAAGTCTACACACATACACACACACACACACACACATATAATAGTAGGGGTGCCAGCACACCCGCGGAACACTTGGTGGCCCTCAGGTTGAACCGAAGTTTTTAGTTTCTCAACATTTAACCACTGTAAGCACGATTACACATTGATTTCCATCAGTTTTTTCCGACCCGATGTAAGTTATTTATTTTATTATTTTGTCCATGAAGATCATTTTACGGGGATTTAACAGGAGTATAATAACAAGGGGAACAAGCCTGATACAAGAGTATAGGAGGTACAGGTGTTCAGGATTTCTGGATATACATAACAATATAGCAATGTCAAGTCCCCATAAAAGTGATAATCATGTATCAGGTGATTAACAAGCCAGGTGTCATGGTTCAGTCATGTACGCATGCAACATATGACAAACATACAGTAAACATAGAGTCAATACTAAATCAAGAAACAAGAGACGGGCGATGTATCATAATGATACAATTAATAATAATCAGTATCGCATGTTATTTAGTCATTCCCTGTCAGTGGCCCCACTGGCTATCCACATTGGAGTTCTAACTCCAGCAAAACTCATTTGAATCATGATACCTAGTATCATTATCCGAACGAAAGAGTGACCAAATAACACATGTTCCTGATATTATCATTGTATATGGAGGAGTGTGCCGGGACTCGGGCAAGCAAGTAACCGGTAATGCAACGTAATACCAGAAAATAGAATAAAGAGATGTTTCAAACTCTTCACAACCATAATAATCATAATAATTAATTATATTAATAAATATCCGAACGGGGCTAGTTAAGCTGGAGCAAAGTTAGGTTGTGTCAGCAGTACGCTCGACCTATGACAGAGTTTGATCCCTGGCGGAGCTAGCGTGCGGCTCTAAACGCTAACACGCTAGGCAAGACAAACGCTCGCGGCATAGCAAGCATATGAACACTTCTGCTAACACTCATGGCGAAGCCACACGACGAAGCTAGACGTAAACAGCAAAGCGAGCGTATGAACACTATGCTAACGCACGTGACGAAGCCACGCTCGCGACGAAGATAAACTCACACGGCGAAGCGGGCGTATGAATACATTTCTACGCACACGGCGAAACTACACTCGGGTGAGTTTAGCTGTAAAGCACTGAGCGCTAAACTCGCCTCCTGACGGAACTAATAAAAACCCAGAGGGTTAAGCCCGACAGTTGGAGAATAGCCTGAAGGTTGAGCCTGAAGGCTAGCGCCACGAAGGATCGACCAAACCACCATAATGTAAGTACACCTAGAGGGGGGTGAATAGGTGTACGGCTAATCTAATGAATAAAATGCGAAAATTAAAACTAAATTGCAACACACTTAGTGTAACCAACGAGTGTAGCCGAATTCCCGATGAAGAGCTCTAGACTAACTCCTCTTGATTCCTCTGAATAAGAGTTGAGGTTCTATATGAAGCTCTCGTGGTTAAACACAAGTGAGGCAAACAAACAAACACAACCAAGCATATAAGAATGATATGATAATATGAATGATGCAAGGCACAAAGTAATAGAGAGCGAGTTTGGAAAAAGTGGATCAATCGCTAACACACGGATATGTTTCTAGGTTCGAGCACACAGTTCTTGTAGGATCTATATAACAAGCAAAACAACACTAGAGGGGGGGTGAATAGTGTTATTTAAACTTTAAACAAATCACTTGCAGAAATTAAATAATCACAAGAGATTAAGCACAGAAAAACAAACGCAAACAGCGGAGAGTTATCCTGGTTCGGTCCTTGTGACCTACATCCAGTCCCCAAGCAAACGCTTGAGATTTTTCCTTACTTTCCTTGTGTACACCCTACAACAATTGCCTTGTGCACCACTTGACAAACACCCTTTGTCAAATGCACACAACTTCTCTTCCACCAAGAGAACACACCTTGTACAATCTTCTACACCAAGAAGACTCCTTGTACAACTTTCTTTGAAATGAATACAATAACTTCCTATAGCCTTGATAAGGATCTGTAGTAGACAAGGTTCTGTATAGGAAGGTTTAACTTCAGAATTCTTCACAAGAGGAAATGGCTTTTGGTGAAGAAAGAAGTTGCAAATTTCAGTTTTCAGGATTCTGGAAATTTTGGCTTTGGAAATCTGATTGAAAAGAATTGGTAAATGGCCTTTGGAATAACTTCTCTATTTATAGATGTAGACTAGAGTCAGTTAGGGAAGTTATGGCATCAATTCAGACAATTTGAACATTTGAAAACGTTGCCAAATGAATCAGATAAGAGAAACTGTCCAACAGTCAGAAACTGCCTATAGTCGACTAGGATACTGGATTAGTCGACTAGACTAGGCAAAAGTTCACTTATTAGTCGACTAGGTAAGATTGTTAGTCGACTAGGGAAGTGTCTGTTGGAAACAAAAGTTTCTGGATAACTGAAATTAGTCGACTATAACTAACTTGTAGTCGACTTATCACTGTATTAGTCGACTGGATAAAAAGGGTAGTCGACTAACTTTGTTTCAGAAAAGAAACAGAGAGTTGGATAATTTTTGTGTCAAAGATTAGTCGACTTGAAAATAGGGTTAGTCGACTAGAGTATCTGTTAGTCGACTAGGTAAGAAAGTCAAGTCGACTAATTTGGCTTACAGAGTCCAAACAGAGAGTTAGGAGTTTTTGTTCTAAGTGGACTAGTCGACTAGGGCTGTATGTCAAGTCGACTACATTGGGGTAGTCGACTATATCAATAGGGTAAGTCGACTTGGGAAGGTATATTTTGTGTGTAAGTGATCAAGGCTGTTACAAATCTTTCTAAGTTTACACACCAACTTCCACAAACATCCATAAGCTTCAGTAATCTTCATCTGAGGTAGAGCAATCATCATGTGGTCGTAGTGTTCGTCCATCATCAAAATCTTGTAATTGGAGAGGCTTCAATATCTTGAACTTGTCAGGTTCCAACATTCTCCCCCTTTTTGATGATGACAACATATGTCTATGATGGCTCCCCCTGCAACAAAACTCCCCTGCAGTAACTAAGTTATATAAAAAATATTTTGTCCCTGCAGAAAATGTTAGGTTGCACCTGCATGGTCAGAAATATGTAGCATAAACACATAGATACACAGAAACACATAGATACACAAACACAGATATACAGATACACATATCACAACATAAAATTCTGACATAAACACATAACAGAGTTGTTACATAACAGAGTTACAAACATAACACAACATAACACAAAGCACTTAACATTTCTCCCCCTTTGTCATTAACAAAAAGAGAAGAGACAGAGTCTTTAAACATAAAAAAAACAGAAAATACATAAGTGTGCGAAAAGTAAAAAAAAAAAATATAACGAAACGCCAACGCAAATAGCTTCAATCCTCGGATCCGGGAGGAGGAGGTGGCGGATAACTGATCTTGAGAAGACTTATAATGGCTGATTGAGTAGATTCAATGGAATTCAGCCGAGTCATCATCAAGGATTGATTCTCAATAATCTGAGATTGAGAATCCAACAAAGCTTGTTGTTGAGATTGAATTGAGGCAATCTGGGCAGACATTGAATTATAGAAAGCATCGGCATATGGAGGTGGTTGAGTTGGAGGTGGGTCAGGTTGTGAAGATGTAGAGGGAATATGTTGAGGACTTGGTGGATTGGAAGGTGTTGTTGTGGTTCATGAGAGGGAAACTCAGGTAACTTCATCCTATTAATGGCAGCACGATCAAAGAACTCAAAAATCTTGACAACAGAATTTTCAGAATCAAGATCAACATGATACTTACGAAAGATTGGAGTTAGAAAGGCGCCAAATGGTAGGAAGGAGGAATGAAACTTGACCATGGTGTCAAAAATGATTTTAGCCCAATTAACGTCATGTCCAGCCATAATAGCATAGACACAGGACGATAATTCCCTTGAGTAGTAATTATAACTACCAGTCTTAGGGCAGATGTTATAGGAAAGGATTCTACCAATTAGACGGGAATTGGCTTAAGCTTATTGTTGGACATAGGTAGATGTTGACCGGGTAGAAAGATTTGTCCTAAAACATCTTCATCATCCATGACAATATCATCAAGAGTGAGACCACTATATGGAATGGACAAGATACGGCCAATATTCTTGATAGAAAGCTTAATGTGAACACCTTTAACATAGGAAGCAAGAGAGGTAGCAGTCTCATTATCTTCATATGATAAATTTGTGTAGAAAAGATATATGAGAAAAGGATAATAAGCTTCCTTAAGTTCAGAAGAGAACATGTTATACAAACCACAAGTTCGAAGATATGACATGATATCATAATCATAAAAATCATCATATTTGATATATCTTCCTGGAATAATATCTAGAGTTGATAGTCTAAGATAATCAGCCTCTAGGTGTGGATTTTTCAGAAAATTCCTAAAATCAACAGTGGAGGAAGATGAACTGGGAGTAAATTTAGTTTTCTTAGATTTGGACATGATGAAAACTAAATTGGAAGCAAGTAGACAGTAGATATGGAAGTAATGAACTGAAAAATGAAAGATTTATACCCTGAAATGAAGAACTGGAGAGGAATTTTGAAGAAATTCTCTGGAATTTGCTGCAGAACTCGGGTGCCCTAGTTTCTCCTTGGTCGACTGGAAGCTCGGCTGGAAGGAGAGAATGAGGGAAAATTTCTAGGGTTTGGTGAGATAAAGAAAATAATCAAGGGTGGAGATCAATTCTGGAAAGAGATGAAGGGATAGGATTAAAAACTGAGTGATAACGGATCCTGAACTTAAGTTATTGGGTCGGGTTTGAAACAGAAATCCGAAAACAGAAAACAGAAATTTCACAGTATTAGTCGACTTACAGGACAAGACTAGTCGACTAATAATAGGTCTAGTCGACTGTAAATTTTCTATAGTCGACTAATTCTGGACAAATCAGAAATTGAAGTTTCTGTTTCTCACAGGAGTCGACTAGGAAATTTTTCAAGTCGACTAAGACTTTTATAAGTCGACTAATAAGAGTTATAAGTCGACTAACTTGCATAAAAAATACTGCCTTAGAAAAAATCTAAAAAAAATTGTTTAAAAATCTGAAAAATTACAAATACCAAGATCTCTTCTAAATTTTATAAAGATATCTTCTTTCAGTGGTTTAGTTAATATATCAGCAACTTGATTATCAGTTGATATGAATTTTAAAGAAATATCACCTTTTAATGCATGATCACGTAAAAAATGATGTCTAATATCAATATGTTTGGTACGTGAATGGTGAACTGGATTTTTAGATAGATTAATAGCACTTGTATTATCACACATAATAGGTGAATTTGTGAGAGTCATGCCATAATCAAGTAAGGTTTGTTTCATCCATATAATTTGGGCACATGCAACACTAGCAGCAATATATTCTGCCTCAGTTGTTGATAAGGATACGGAATTTTGCTTTTTACTGAACCAAGATACTAGTGAATGTCCCAAAAAGTGACAAGTACCACTAGTACTCTTCCGGTCAGATTTACAACCAGCAAAATCAGCATCACTATAAGATAATAAATCAAATGTGCATGACTTTGGATAAAATAAACCATAGTTGACTGTGTTATTTAAATATCTAAAGATCCTTTTCACGGCTTTAATATGTGATTCCTTAGGATTTGACTGATATCTAGCACATAAGCATACGCTAAACATTATATCAGGTCTACTAGAAGTAATATAAAGTAGAGAGCCAATCATACCTCTATAGAGTTTTTGATCGACATTCTTACCACTTTCATCTTTGTCCAAATAGGTAGTTGTACTCATGGGAGTATTCTTGTGACCAGAATTTTCCATACCAAATCGCTTTAGAAGTTCCTTAGCGTATTTGCATTGGGAGATGAAGATTCCATCCTTCATTTGTTTGATTTGAAGACCGAGGAAGTAAGTGAGTTCGCCCATGTGGCTCATCTCAAATTCATTCTGCATAGTCTTAGAAAATTCTTGACAAAGATCATCATTAGTAGAACCAAATAATATATCATCAACATAAATCTGAATTATTAAGATATCTTTATGAACATGTTTGATAAAAAGAGTTGTATCTGCACTTCCCATTTTAAAATCAGAATTTAAAAGAAAACTCTTTAATCTATCATACCAAGCACGAGGTGCTTGCTTTAAACCATATAAAGCTTTTTTAAGTTTGAAAACATGGTTTGGATATTTTTCATGTTCAAAACCTGGTGGTTGTTCAACATAAACAGTTTCTTTAATTATTCCATTTAAAAAGGCACTTTTAACATCCATTTGATATAATTTGAAATTCATAAAACATGAAAAAGCAAGTAATATACGAATTGATTCAAGTCTTGCAACTGGAGCATAAGTTTCATCGAAATCAATACCTTCTTCTTGATTGTACCCTTGTGCTACTAACCTTGCCTTGTTCTTAATGACTTCACCGGATTCATTGAGTTTGTTCTTGAAGACCCATCTTGTACCGATGACGGGATGATTAGTAGGACGTTGCACAAGATCCCACACATCATTTCTTACAAATTGGTTCAACTCTTCCTGCATGGCAATTGTCCAATAATCATCCGCACATGCTTCGTTGATATTCTTCGGTTCAATGAGTGAAATGAAGGCAATTTGTGTTATGTAGTTCAACTTGGATCTCGTTTGAACGCCTTGATTTATATCTCCAATTACCAAATCTTGTGGATGATTCCTTACTTCAACATAGGCTTTCGGTAACTCGGTAGGAATCTCTTCATCCTTAGACAAGTTAGTATCAACAGAAGATATAACAATATTTTCATTAGGAGAAACTATAATATGATCATCATCATGTGGAGAATCATTAGAAACAAGTTTAGTCAAGGATTCATCAAATTTAACATGTAAAGATTCTTCAATAGTAAATGATTTTTTATTAAAAATTCTATATGCTTTACTATGAGTAGAATAGCCAACAAAAATAACTTCATTGGATCTAGCATCAAATTTATCTAAAGCATCTTTTGTATTTAAAATAAAGCATTTACAACCAAAAATCTTAAAATATGAAACTTTTGGAATCCGATCATGAAACAATTCATAAGAGGTTTTATTTAAAAATGGTCGAATAAGTACTCGATTTAAAACATAACAAGCAGTAGCAGTGGCTTCAGCCCAAAAGTATTTTGGTAAGTTACTATCCATAAGCATAGTTCTAGCACATTCTTGCAAAGTCCTATTCTTTCTCTCTACAACACCATTTTGAGGAGATGCTCTAGGAAATGCAAAATTATGTGTAATACCATACTTATTACAGAAATTTGAAAAAGATTCATTCTCAAATTCTCCTCCATGATCACTACGAATAGTGACTATGTTTAGAGACTTTTGATTTTGAATTCTTTTACAAAAACTTACAAATTCATCAAAAGTGTCATTTTTATTTTTCAGAAAAATCACCCATGTAAAACGTGAGTAATCATCTACAATGACAAAAACATATCTACTCTTGTTTAATGAAGAAACACGAGTAGGACCAAATAAATCCAAATGCAATAATTCTAAAGGTCTTTTTGTAGAAACCAAATCTTTTGATTTAAAAGAAGATTTAACTTGTTTTCCTAATTGACAAGAATCACAAAAATAGTCCTTTTTGAAAGCAATTTTTGGAAGACCTTTAACTAAGTTAAATTTTGAAATCTTAGAAATAGTTTTCATATTCAAATGACCAAATCTTTTATGCCATAAAAAATAATCATTATTTGAAGCAATTAGACATAAATTTTCATTTGAAGACATGCATGCTATTGACAATTCATATATGTTATTGTTTCGAAAACCTTTAAACAAAATATCTTTCATAGTAGCATCATAAATAAGACAAACATCTTTTTCAAACACAATTTTATAACCCTTATCACATAATTGACTAATACTTAATAGATTGTGTTTTAAACCACTTACCAAAAGGACATTTTCAATAAGAGGTTTTGAAAGATTACCAACAATGCCGGTTCCAATAACTTTTCCTTTGTTATTGTCTCCAAAGATCACTGTACCTCCTTTTTTGATTTGTACGGAAGACAATAGTTGTATATGTCCGGTCATGTGTTTGGAACACCCACTATCAAGTATCCACTTTTCTTTGTTAGGTACCTATAAGATAAAACAATAAATATGGTACCCATCATGATAGGGTCCGAAAAAGGTTAGCCTTTAGGAACCCAAATCCAATTGGAATTTGGTTTCCATTTGTTAGTATAAACATAATTCTTAGAATTACACACATCATGTATAAAAGATGCAATATAAACATTCTTATCAACATTATTTAGATTCTTAGGAACCCATATATATTTGCATCTACTTCTTTTTGAAATATCATTTCTTTTTACAAAAGAATTGTATGGATTATGAACATGTGTAGATTTTACAAAATTAGTCTTTGAAAAACCAATACCAACATGAGTAGGCTTATACATGTTATCTTTTGAAAAACCAAGACCAAAATGATTGTTAGACATCTTTTGAGAAGATAATAACATATTTAAACTTTCTTTTCCTTTATTAAATTTATTTACATTTTTCAAAAGATCTTCATACTTAACTTTGAAACTTATCATATCTTTATCTAAAACATTAATTCTAGAACTTAAAGAAAAAGTTTTCTTTTTAAGTAAAGCATTCTCTTTTAAGAAAACTTCATTGTCTCTTTTTAAAGATACAATAACTTTTTCAAATTCTTCTTTTTGAGAACTAAAAGACGATGTTTGAGAAACAAGAATTGAATTATTATTAACAAGTTTTTCATTTTCCTTTATTAAAACTTTATTTCTAATCTTTTCAGTTTTGAAATTACTATAAAGTTCATTAAAGGCTTCTAATAAAGCATCATAATCTTGTACCTCATCTTCTTGGGCCATGAAGCAAATATTGACGGTTTCCTTTGCTTCTTCTTCGTCCTCAGAGGAAGATGAGTCGCTATCATCCCATGTTGCTTGAAAGGCCTTCTTATTCTTGTTGAACTTGTTGAACTTGTTGAAAGTCTTGAAGTGTCCTTTTGATTTCATCAATGGACAATCCTTCTTCATATGGCCTGGTTTGTTACACTTAAAACAAGTTGGAATTTCATTAGTATCTTTATTCTTATTATACTTACCTTTTTTTTAAGAACCTTTTGAACTTCCTTGAAAACATGGCCATTTCTTCTTCATCTTCATCCGAATTGTCCGTATCTGAAGATGCATGGAAGGCAAGAACTTTCTTCTTGGATTGATGTTGTTGTTCGTCCTTCTTTCTTTCTTCTATTTGCACTTCATATGCCATTAGATTACCGACTAGGTTTTCTAATGTCATGGTGGAGAGATCGTTTGCCTCTTCAATGGCGGTTGTCTTCTTCTCCCATTCCGGTGTGAGTGCTCGAAGGATCTTACGGACTCGTTCAACTTGAGTGTAGTCCTTTCCAAGGGATGCAAAAGTGTTGGTGATGTCGGTGAACCTTGTAACCATTTCGGATATGGTTTCGTTCTCCTTCATCTTGAACAATTCAAATCTGTGGACAAGAACTGAAATTTTAGATTCTTTAACCTTGTTAGTACCTTCGTGTGTTACCTCGAGTGTATGCCATATTTGATGTGCAGAGGTTGATGTAGACACACGGTTGAATTCCTCTTTGGTTAAGGTACAAAAGAGAGCGTTCATCGCCTTGGCATCCAGATTTGCATTCTTCTTTTGTTCTTCACTCCAAGCGTCATAGTTGGTTGTAGGCTTGGTGTACTCGGCTTCTACGATGTTCCAAAGATCGTAGTTGAGCGACTGCAAGTAGATCTTCATTCTACACTTCCAGTAATTGTAGTTGGTTCCGTCAAAGAGCGGTGGACGTTGTGTAGAATGCCCTTCTTTGAATTGGGATGATTGGAAATCCGTTGCCATCCTTGTATGGTTGTTTGCCTTGAAACCTGCTCTGATACCAAATGTAGGATCTATATAACAAGCAAAACAACACTAGAGGGGGGGTGAATAGTGTTATTTAAACTTTAAACAAATCACTTGCAGAAATTAAATAATCACAAGAGATTAAGCACAGAAAAACAAACTCAAACAGCGGAGAGCTATCCTGGTTCGGTCCTTGTGACCTGCATCCAGTCCCCAAGCAAACGCTTGAGATTTTCCCTTACTTTCCTTGTGTACACCCTACAACAATTGCCTTGTGCACCACTTGACAAACACCCTTTGTCAAATGCACACAACTTCTCTTCCACCAAGAGAACACACCTTGTACAATCTTCTACACCCAAGAAGACTCCTTGTACAACTTTCTTTGAAATGAATACAATAACTTCCTATAGCCTTGATAAGGATCTGTAGTAGACAAGGTTCTGTATAGGAAGGTTTAACTTCAGAATTCTTCACAAGAGGAAATGGCTTTTGGTGAAGAAAGAAGTTGCAAATTTCAGTTTTCAGGATTCTGGAAATTTTGGCTTTGGAAATCTGATTGAAAAGAATTGGTAAATGGCCTTTGGAATAACTTCTCTATTTATAGATGTAGACTAGAGTCAGTTAGGGAAGTTATGGCATCAATTCAGACAATTTGAACATTTGAAAACGTTGCCAAATGAATCAGATAAGAGAAACTGTCCAACAGTCAGAAACTGCCTATAGTCGACTAGGATACTGGATTAGTCGACTAGACTAGGCAAAAGTTCACTTATTAGTCGACTAGGTAAGATTGTTAGTCGACTAGGGAAGTGTCTGTTGGAAACAAAAGTTTCTGGATAACTGAAATTAGTCGACTATAACTAACTTGTAGTCGACTTATCACTGTATTAGTCGACTGGATAAAAAGGGTAGTCGACTAACTTTGTTTCAGAAAAGAAACAGAGAGTTGGATAATTTTTGTGTCAAAGATTAGTCGACTTGGAAATAGGGTTAGTCGACTAGAGTATCTGTTAGTCGACTAGGTAAGAAAGTCAAGTCGACTAATTTGGCTTACAGAGTCCAAACAGAGAGTTAGGAGTTTTTGTTCTAAGTGGACTAGTCGACTAGGGCTGTATGTCAAGTCGACTACATTGGGGTAGTCGACTATATCAATAGGGTAAGTCGACTTGGGAAGGTATATTTTGTGTGTAAGTGATCAAGGCTGTTACAAATCTTTCTAAGTTTACACACCAACTTCCACAAACATCCATAAGCTTCAGTAATCTTCATCTGAGGTAGAGCAATCATCATGTGGTCGTAGTGTTCGTCCATCATCAAAATCTTGTAATTGGAGAGGCTTCAATATCTTGAACTTGTCAGGTTCCAACAGTTCTATGTCCCCGCCTTCACACAGAAGGATTTCCACTAACTTGTCCACACAGGACTCCCACACAGGGAACCTCCACTGAGGATTTAGGGCAATACAACCGGGAGTACACAACTCCTCTCTCAATTACAAATACAACCTCTACACTTAGAGGCTAGGCACAAAGCCAACAGTATCAACCTCACAAATGAGGGATAGGCACAAAGCCACTACAAACACAATCCACCTCTACACTAAGAGGGATACCAACACAACCTCCACTATCAACCTCTCACTAAAGGGATACCCACAATCACCTCTCACTAGAGGGATAACCCAAATCAAGGAGGGGTTTACAACTTGGTGGTTTCCATAACCACAAACCAATTCTTTCTCACAAAAACAAAGATCCTATAGATAGGATAGAAGATATGGCTCAAGTGTGAGAAAAACCAAAGGAATGAAAAATAAATACTTAAAGAAAATCCTTGGGAAAAACTAGAAATAAGGATGAAGAAGTTGAACCAAAAACACTTTTCCCAAAATCACTTTTTTTTTATTTTTCAAACCCTATAAAAACACCAAATCAAATGTAAACTTTAAAGCCTAAAACTCTTTTGAAACTTGTATAAAAACACTAGAGAGTATAGGAATTTTTAGCACTTCAAATTCTGTCTAAAACAGCCCAAAGAACCTCAATATATAGGCCACGAAAAAATCTAGCCATTGGGGTCCAATCAGCAGCCTGGACGGCTGTCGGTCGACCGGCCCGGTCGACCGCCAACGGTCAAATTTCTAACCGTTGGGGCAACGGTCGACCGGCCCGGTCGACCGTGGCCTGGAACAGAGAGCAGAGCTCTCTGCCGGTCGACCGACCCGGTCGACCGGGGCTTTCCAGACAGCAGAGCTCTCTGGACGGTCGACCGGGTCGGTCGACCGGCCCTCCAGCCAAACTGGCGTGCGCGTTCTGTGCACCTCGGTCGACCGACTCCTGGCTCGGTCGACCGGTCCGGTCAACTGGCAGAAGCCAGAACAGGATTTTTCAGGATTTAAAACTTGGATTTTTATTATCTAATTAAATCCCACAAAATCTCTAAAAATCCACAAAAATAGTTTTAGTATAATACTTTGATATACAAACATGTGTGAAAAAATTCAACACATATTTCAAACAATTTGAACCATTTTTGTGACTTAGAAATTTTGCCGAAAACCAAAAACGGTATTTTGTAGAAACCAAACTTCTAAAGGAAAATACGATTTTTCTACAAACTTGTATAAATACAAAAACATGATATTGTAACAACTTAAAGCATGTTGTACATGGATATAATCCAATATACATGAAATATATATATATATATATATATATATATATATATATATATATATATATATATATATATCAATGTTTTTGACATAAAATCCAAAAATACGTTTTGTTAAAATATCAAAACTCCAAACTCATGAAATAGACTATCAAACTAAGTTTGTTTAAATAGTTGAAGCATACATGTATATAGAATAAATCTAATATACACTAAACCATGTAAACTTGTTGATTCTATCTATTCATGAAAACCAAGATCGGTTAAACCAAAAATCGAAAACCAATAAACATGAAACTTTAAACAAGTGTGTGTGTGTTGTGAACTTGAGCATACCACACTATCTAATCTTTAACAATGGATCTAAACAATAAACTAAATTATGTACCGAGGTCTTCTTGTAGAGCGCCGTCTCCAAGTCGACTCGATCCAAACGTGATCCACCGAGCTTGACTCCAACGAGTGCTAGATATGAACTTTGATGCTCGGGCTCTTGAATCACAATGTGAAAAGCTTCAAAACACGTTTGTTGAAGCTAATCACCTACTAATATCTTGATTAAGTATCTAAAACTAAACATCACAAGATTATTAGTAAACTATAACTACATGAGTTAATCATCATCAAAACTAGAGTGGAAAGCCTCTGGGCCAACAATCTCCCCATTTTTGATGATGACAAAACTCATGGAGTTATATATGCATAAATTAAAGTTAAGCTTCAAAGAAGCTCCCCCTTAACTCATGTATAGCAATAAACAATAAATATATGCAATGAATATTAAACATGAATATGCATCAACATGCATAAAACAATGAAATAAACATGCTCTTGATACCAAAACTAAAAAAACATGCTCTTGATACCAAATAAAAAACATGCTCTTGATATCAAATAAATTATTTCTTCTTCTCATAAACATGTTCTTAAATACCAATTGAAAATATAAACTTAGAATAAACATGTTCTTTAAGTAATGCTTTTGGTACCAATATCAACAAAACATAAAACAAAGTCTCTTGATACCAATATAAAAACAATGCATATAAACTCGAATACTTCTCCCCCTTTTTGTCAATCATCAACAAAGGGGTGAAAGAAAATAATAAAACATTTTCTTTCCCTTTTTGTCTGAAACAAAAAATACTCAAGGAGTAAAATCAAAACATGATACCGATTAAAAAATATATCAATGTAGTGCATCATGATACCAATTGTAAGTGAACAAATAGGTAAACCAACAAAATTTTGAGAAGTACCAATTGAAAGTAAATAAGGCATTGAAATCTAATCTTTAAGAAACCAATTGAAAATACCAATTGAAGGTACATAAAACATTTTTGAAGAAACCAATCAAATTTTGATATCAATTGAAAAATGTAGACATATAGATAATCTTGATACCAATTGTAAAAAATTAGTACCAATTGAAAATATTATTCACTTTTGTTACCAAATTGAAAAATATAAACCTATTGAAAATATTTTTCATTAGAAACACATGATACCAAATTAAAATCAATATTAATTTTTCAATCTTGTTTCATCATAAAGTATGGGAGTAGAATATCAAAACCAATTGAAAGGTGAAATATGGATTTTCTCCCCCTTTATGAAATATCAAATAAAATGATGCATAAGCTTGTATTAGGATACCAATTGAAAACTAATCAATTGAAATATGATATGCATTTAAGAAATCGAGCTTAGCATAACCAAAATTTGTGCTCAAAGATATAAAGATATAGTAAGCACAAATAAAGCATATATATGTATGAAAAATGTAGATACCAATCAAAATTGATACTATTGAAGTGTAAGCATACATATATAAAAACATATATGAGTATACAAAAGAATGTCAATATTGATACCAATTGAAAAGATCCAATGATACCAATTAAAACTATAATAAGATCAAGTGTATAACTCATATTTCCTACCACCCATTTCATGCACATATTTTAAATAGATTTTCAATAATAAGCATACAAGGCATGGTCGCTCAACTAACCGCCCTTAAATGGGTAGGGGTTTTTAAAATAAATTTGAAAATATAGTATGTTTGAAAAACTCTACTATATGAAGAATACGAACTAGTTATATGAAAAATTTGTAAATTAGTACGAAATCCTTCAAGTAAGGAATAAAACAAAAATATATTTCATGAAAAATGAAAATCACTCAACAATTGACACTCAAAAGATATAAAGCTCATAGAGGACTCATGAAAACAAAATCATGAGAAAACATCAATTAATGCGAGTGTACAAGTTTTGTGAAAAATATTATCATGAAAATAGACAATCAAGCTTAATGAAATTCCTTAAAACATGAAAATCATCAAAACTAGAATCCTTCAAGGTATATGTATGTCATGTACAAACTAAAGTATACATACATATCCAATATAAACGAGTCCACAAAAGTATATGCATGAAGGCAAGTGGCTCAAGGATGTATATGTATAACCAATAGTTTAGACAAAATAGACATATACATGAAGTTAAACATATGTTGGGTCCCGCTCTTATACCAAATGTAGGATCTATAATCAAATCAACACAAACACTAGATAGGAAGGATTAATTGTTAAGCAAACAAATAAGTAAACTTGCAATAAGGAAAAAAATCTCAGAAATTGACAAACGCAAACAAAGAGATTTATCCTGGTTCGGTCCTTGTGACCTACATCCAGTCCCCAGGCCACCCGCTTGAGATTTTCCTTTATCCTTGATCTTGCCACCCAAAATCAATACAACATGTACACCACTTGTCGAATCCCCTTCTCCAAATGTGTACACCTTCTCTTCAACTAAGAGAACACCTTCTCTTCCACCAAGAGAATACCTTTACCTTTGTACAACTACCTCTTCAACCAAGAAGCCTCCCGTGTACAAATAAACACTTTGAGAATTTACAACTCTTTTCCTATAGCCTTGATACTGAATGTGTATGTGGACAAGGTACAGTATAGGAAAGATGAACTTCAGAGAACTTCACTAATGGAATTGTCTTTTGGTGAAGAACAGAAGTTAGGAACTCAGTTTTCAGGTTTTCTGTAATTTGGCTTTGGAAAACTGAATGAAAATCTTGGCAATTGGCCTTAGGAATAACTTCCCTATTTATAGCTGTAGACTAGGGTTAGTTAGGGTAGTTATGGCACCAATTCAGATGATATAGACGTTGGAAAACGTTGCCAAAAGGATCAGATAAAGAAAACTGTCCAACAGTCAGAAACTGCCTATAGTCGACTTGAGATATGAGTTAGTCGACTAAGTTGGGCAATTTATATTGGGTTAGTCGACTAATATTGGGTATAAGTCGACTACAACATCTATTAGTCGACTATATAAACTGTTAAGTCGACTAACAGTGACAAACAGAGAGTTAGGATCTTTCAGGACAAAAGATAGTCGACTAGGGAAACCTATAAGTCGACTATACCATGTATTAGTCGACTAGGGAAATATATAAGTCGACTAATAACATTATTAGTCGACTAATCATTTTTATAAGTCAACTAATCACCCTATTAGTCTACTAATAGGCAGGGTCAAGTCTACTAATAGGAAGGGTCAAGTCTACTAATAGGCTATGATATATGTGTGTGCATCAAGGCTTTTACATGCTATTTCATCTTTACAAACCACACTCTATCAACTCTCCTTGGCACATCTTGATCATGTAGAACTCTTGATTCTTCATTTGTTTAGAGCTCCAAATGTCATGCATCGCAAACGTCTTCATCGAAACATGTACCAACATTCTCCCCCTTTTTGATGACGACGCTTTGTGTGCACAAGTCCTCCCCTGTAGAAGATATGTTATCTTTTCCTCCCCCTGCAAAAATGGGTTATAACAGATAGAAAAAATATTTTGTTCTCCCCCTGCAACAAATATATTAGTACATATATACGTAATTGATCTTTATCAATTTTTTATATGGTACCTGCAAGATAATCGTTAGTTGGTACCAAATATAAAAGATCATATCTAAACTTTAGGACTCCAAATCCATTTAGAATTTGGTTTCCACCTGTTAGTATATACATAATTGCAAGAATCACATATATCATGCATGTATGAAGCAATATATGTATTTTTATCATAAAAGCTTAAATTCTTTGGAATCCACATAAACTTACTTTTCTTAGTCTTACTTTTTACAAAATGACTATATAGATTACTGTAACATGAAGATTTTGCAATATAACCAATACCATGTTTATCATGTGACAATTTCTGAAAAGATAATAGATCATTTAATTTTTCTTTTCCTTTATTAAACTTAGTCACATTTTGCAAAAGATCTTCATATTTATTTCTGAAAACTATCATGTTTTTATCCAATATAGAAATCCTATCATTCAAAGACTTAGTTTCCTTTTTTAGAAAAATGTTTCTTTTATAAACTTCTCATTTTCAGTTTTCAAAGATGATATGACATTTTCAGTTTCATCTTGTTGAGAATTTATAGAAGAACATTGTAATGCATAAACATAATTTTCCTGTAAAAGTTTCTCATTTTCTTTTAACAAAAATCTGTTTTTCAGTTTTTCATTTTTCAGATCAAGAAATAATTCATTAAATGCATCAGATAGTTCAGAAAACGATACCTCTTCATCTTCTATGGCCATGTAACATAAGTTAACATGTTCAGTGGATTCTTCTTCATCGGAAGATGAGGAATCACTATGTTCTGAAGATGCTTCGTAGTTCTTCTTCTTTCTGAACTTCTTACTCTTGTACTTTTCTTTCTTCTTGAGTAAAGGACAGTCCATCTTCATATGTCCTGGTTTATCACAATTGAAACATTTAAATTTACCTTTCTTAAGAAATTTTCTGAACTTCTTTGAAAGCATTGCCATCTCCTCTTCGTCATCATTGTCCGTGTCGGAAGATGCATGGAAGGCGAGTTCTTTCTTCTTTGAACGGTGTTGTCGTTCTTGGTCTTTCTTCCTTTCTTCTAACTGCACTTCGTATGCCATTAGATTACCGATTAGGTTTTCTAATGTCATAGTTGAGAGATCATTCGCCTCTTCAATGGCGGTTGTCTTCTTCTCCCATTCTGGTGTGAGTGCACGAAGGATCTTTCGAACTCTTTCGACTTGGGTGTAGTCCTTTCCAAGGGATGCAAGTGTATTGGTGATGTCGGTGAATCTTGTAACCATTTCAGATATGGTTTCATTCTCCTCCATTTTAAATAACTCAAACCTGTGGACAAGAACAGATATTTTAGATTCCTTAACTTTACTAGTGCCTTCGTGTGTTACCTGAAGAGTATGCCATATTTGATGTGCAGAAGTTGCTGTTGACACTCGGTTGAACTCTTCTTTGGTAAGGGCACAGAATAGAGCATTCATTGCTTTTGCGTCAAGGTTCGCATTCTTCTTTTGATCTTCACTCCAAGTGTTGTAGTTGGTTGTAGGCTTGGTGTATGTTGCTTCTACGATGTTCCAAAGGTCGTAGTTGAGTGACTGCAAGTAGATCTTCATTCTACACTTTCAATAGTTGTAGTTGGTTCCGTCAAATAGCGGTGGACGTTGTGTAGAATGTCCTTCCTTAAATTGGGATGATGAAAACTCTGTTGCCATCCTTGTTGTTGACTTGTACCCGAGCTTGTATGCTGGTTCAGGGTATGCAGGGCTCTGATACCAATTGTTGGGTCCCGCTCTTATACCAAATGTAGGATCTATAATCAAATCAACACAAACACTAGATAGGAAGGATTAATTGTTAAGCAAACAAATAAGTAAACTTGCAATAAGGAAAAAAAATCTCAGAAATTGACAAACGCAAACAAAGAGATTTATCCTGGTTCGTCCTTGTGACCTACATCCAGTCCCCAAGCCACCCGCTTGAGATTTTCCTTTATCCTTGATCTTGCCACCCAAAATCAATACAACATGTACACCACTTGTCGAATCCCCTTCTCCAAATGTGTACACCTTCTCTTCAACCAAGAGAACACCTTCTCTTCCACCAAGAGAATACCTTTACCTTTGTACAACTGCCTCTTCAACCAAGAAGCCTCCCGTGTACAAATAAACACTTTGAGAATTTACAACTCTTTTCCTATAGCCTTGATACTGAATGTGTATGTGGACAAGGTACAGTATAGGAAAGATGAACTTCAGAGAACTTCACTAATGGAATTGTCTTTTGGTGAAGAACAGAAGTTAGGAAATCAGTTTTCAGGTTTTCTGTAATTTGGCTTTGGAAAACTGAATGAAAATCTTGGCAATTGGCCTTAGGAATAAC
The DNA here is from genome assembly GCA_038442645.1 of Agave tequilana. Taxonomy (NCBI): domain Eukaryota; kingdom Viridiplantae; phylum Streptophyta; class Magnoliopsida; order Asparagales; family Asparagaceae; genus Agave; species Agave tequilana. Next base: position 639,591 of record JAVJIF010000566.1, on the reverse strand, counting down.
TTCCCTATTTATAGCTGTAGACTAGGGTTAGTTAGGGTAGTTATGGGACCAATTCAAATGATATAGACGTTGGAAAACGTTGCCAAAAGGATCAGATAAAGAAAACTGTCCAACAGTCAGAAACTGCCTATAGTCGACTTGAGATATGAGTTAGTCGACTAAGTTGGGCAATTTATACTGGGTTAGTCGACTAATATTGGGTATAAGTCGACTACAACATCTATTAGTCGACTATATAAACTGTTAAGTCGACTAACAGTGACAAACATAGAGTTAGGATCTTTCAGGACAAAAGATAGTCGACTAGGGAAACCTATAAGTCGACTATACCATGTATTAGTCGACTAGGGAAATATATAAGTCGACTAATAACATTATTAATCGACTAATCATTTTATAAGTCGACTAATCACCCTATTAGTCTACTAATAGGCAGGGTCAAGTCTACTAATAGGAAGGGTCAAGTCTACTAATAGGCTATGATATATGTGTGTGCATCAAGGCTTTTACATGCTATTTCATCTTTACAAACCACACTCTATCAACTCTCCTTGGCACATCTTGATCATGTAGAACTCTTGATTCTTCATTTGTTTAGAGCTCCAAATGTCATGCATCGCAAACGTCTTCATCGAAACATGTACCAACATTACTAGACATATACATGAAGTTAAACATAAACATGAAAAACATGCACAAAAATAGAGAATACAAGTCAAATGCATGAATCATCAAAACTAGACTATACTAGTACATCTAATGGGTACAAATAAGCATTCATGCACAAACATATAATAGTCTATTTGTAGCTCACTAGTTGTACAAGTATATATCCTAGTTTTAATGAAAAACTAACATCTAAACATGTAGTCAAAACATGAAGCATAGAAATCAAACAAAATTCATAAACATCCATATGATCATTATGTACATGCACATACATTAGATCTAGGACATACACATTAGTTAAAACAATGTGAGAACACAAAGATATAAATCCATATTAAACATGGGTGTCTCAAATACTAATCATGTATATCACCAATCTAATAAATATGGCATTTAACATACTAATCATGAAATATCAAAACATGCTAAAATCAATGATATGAAAAGCATGTAAACATAAATGAGGAGTAAGAGATTGTTACCAAAATCATGAGGGCAACTCTCCATATCTCCAAACCAAGGTGGTCCTCCCACCAAAACTCCCCTTGAAAGTGATGCATCCAAATAGTCCTCTTTAAGCTCGGAACGCATCCACCTCAAGGCACCATCGCTCTCACGTCATGCGGGAGCCCACACCTACATCAAATACAATAGGGGTGGTCTTTGGTATCCATACTCTTTTGGGTCCATGGGGGTTAGCTCCTTTCCTAACCCAAACAAATTTAGTTGCTAAATTTGAATCATGTATACGATCATAACAAAACTTAGCAAGGTGACCCGTACGTCCACAATGTGTACAAGTGTACACATGAGCATACATCGTGTTATGGGAGTGAACGTGGGAAGCATGTGTACGCCGTGGTTTGTGTACATGCATAAGAGGAACTTATTTCTTTCGAAACATAGATTCCAACCGTGTATGGTTCAAAGCATAATGGCTCAAAGTGGAGCCCAAACAATCTACACTCTTTTTAACAAACATATATCATTATTAATCCTAGAAGAAGAGGTGCATGCAATAGGTGAGCTAGAATGTGAAGCTACACTAGCATGACAAACATGTGTATCAAAATCAACTTTCAAAGATTTATTTTCATTTAAGCAAACCTCTAAATATTTGAAATCAAGTCAATTTTGTTTTTCAAAGAAATATTTTCTTTTAATACAAAATCAGTTTTGAAGTTAAAGACTCATTTTTCTTCAAAACTTCATTGCAATCATTTTTATTTTTCAAAAATTCATTTTCTTTTAGGGCAAGTTCAAGTTTAGATTTCAATGAATCCCTTTCATTTGAAATCTTTACTTTCTCTTGCAAAATCAAATCTAGTTTTGAACACAAATCCTTATTTTCTTCTTTTAGTTCAAAACTCTTCTTTTTCAAAAGATTATATTTTTCAAACAATTTTTCACGAACAATTGATAGTTCTTCATTCAAAGCATTTGGATCAACATACTCATCACAAGAAGAATTAGCATCATCACCATCTAATTGAGATTCCGAATATACCTCAAGAGAGTCATTCCCTTGGACCATGTAGCATTGTTGCTCGGATTCTCCACTAGATTCATCTTCCGTTTGGATTAGCAATTGAAGCTTGGAGGAGGTCAACGTGTTCCACACTGCAAAGGCGGAATCACAGCTAGAAACCATAGAAAGATATTCTTTATTAAGCGTGCTTCTAAGTGCCTCAAGGGCTTGTGCATTGGCCTCTATATGCTTGCTATTATCAAGATAGAATTTCTTGGTAGCGGCAAGGAAAACATGCAAGCCTAGGGTTTTCAAGTACATGGACATCCTAAATTTCCACATGTTAATGTTGGAAACATCAACATGAGAGGAGTCAAGCAATCCATCAGTGTGTGTAAACAATATACGTATGCAAATGCAAATGATAGATTAGCAAAACTAAGATCACACTCCTAGGTGGTTAAACCTAATATCAAAAGCGTAGGCTCTGATACCAATTGTAAGTACACCTAGAGGGGGGTGAATAGGTGTACGGCTAATCTAATGAACAAAATGCAGAAATTAAAATTAAATTGCAACACACTTAGTGTAACCAACGAGTGCAGCCGAATTCCCGGTGAAGGGCTCTGGACTAACTCCTCTTGATTCCTCTGAATAAGAGTTGAGGTGCTATATGAAGCTCTCGTGGTTAAACACAAGTGAGGCACACAAACAAACACAACCAAGCATATAAGAGTGATATGACAATATGAATGATGCAAGGCACAAAATAATAGAGAGAGAGTTTAGAAAAAGTGGATCAATCGCTAACACACGGATATGTTTCGAGGTTCGAGCACACAGCTCTACATCCCCGCCTTCACACAGAAGGATTTCTACTAACTTGTCCACACAGGACTCCCACACAGGGAACCTCCACTGAGGATTTGGGGCAATACAACCGGGAGTACACAACTCCTCTCTCAATTACAAACGCAACCTCTACACTTAGAGGCTAGGCACAAAGCCAACAATATCAACCTCACAAATGAGGGATAGGCACAAAGCCACTACAAACACAATCCACCTCTACACTAAGAGGGATACCAACACAACCTCCACTATCAACCTCTCACTAGAGGGATACCCACAATCACCTCTCACTAGAGGGATAACACAAATCAAGGAGGGGTTTAAAACTTGGTAGTTTCCACAACCACAAACCAATTCTTTCTCACAAAATAAAGATCCTATAGATAGGATAGAAGATATGGCTCAAGTGTGAGAAAAATCAAAGGAATGGAAAATAAATACTTAAAGAAAATCCTTGGAAAAAACTAGAAATAAGGATGAAGAAGTTGAACCAAAAACACTTTTTCCAAAATCACTTTTCTTTGATTTTTCAAACCATATAAAAATACCAAATCAAATGTAAACTTTAAAGCGCAAAACTCTTTTGAAAGTTGTATAAAAACACTAGAGAGTATAGGAATTTTTGGCTCTTCAAATTCTGTCTAAAACAGCCTAAAGAACCCCAATATATAGGCCAAGAAAAAAATCTAGCCGTTGGGGTCCAGTCAGCAGCCTGGACGGCTGTCGGTCGACCGGCCTGGTCAACCGCCAGCGGTCAAATTTCTGACCGTTGGGGCAGCGGTCGACTGGCCCGATCGACCGTGGCCTGGAACAGAGAGCAGAGCTCTCTGCCGGTCGACCGACCCGGTCGACCAGGGCTTTTCAGAGAGCAGAGCTTTCTGAACGGTCGACCAGCCCTCCAGCCAAACTGGCGTGCACGTTCTGTGCACGTCGGTCGACCGACTCGGTCGACCGGTCCGGTCGACCGGCAGAAGCCAAAACAGGATTTTTTCAGGATTTAAAATTTGAGTTTTTATTATCTAATTAAATCCCACAAAATCTCTAAAAATCCAAAAAAAATAGTTTTAGTATAATAATTTGATATAAAACATGTGTGAAAAAATTCAACACATATTTCAAACAATTTGAACCATTTTTGTGACTTAGAAATTTTGCCGAAAATCAAAAACGGTATTTTCTAGAAACCAAACTTCTAAAGGAAAATACGGTTTTTCTATAAACTTGTATAAATACAAAAATATGATATTGAAACAACTTGAAGCATGTTGTACATGGATATAATCCAATATACATGAAAATATATATATATATATATATATATATATATATATATATATATATATATATATCAATGTTTTTGACATAAAATCCAAAAATACGTTTTGTTAAAATACCAAAACTCCAAACTCATGAAATAAACTATCAAACTAAGTTTGTTTAAATAGTTGAAGCATACATGTATATAGAACAAATCTAATATACACTAAACCATGTAAACTTGTTGATTCTATCTATTCATGAAAACTAAGATCGGTTAAACCAAAAACTGAAAACCAACAAACATGAAACTTTAAACAGGTGTGTGTGTTGTGAACTTGAGCATATCACACTATCTAATCTTTAACAATAGATCTAAATAATAAACTAAACTATGTACCGAGGTCTTCTTGTAGAGCGCCGTCTCCAAGTCGACTCGATCCAAACGTGATCCACCGAGCTTGACTCCAACGAGTGCTAGATATGAACTTTGATGCTCGGGCTCTTGAATCACAATGTGAAAAGCTCCAAAATACCTTTGTTGAAGCTAATCACCTACTAATATCTTGGTTAAGTATCTGAAAATAAACATCACAAGATTATTAGTAAACTATAACTACATGAGTTAATCATCATCAAAACTAGAGTGGAAAGCCTCTGGGCCAACACATAAGTCCAAAATTACAAAGCAGTACACGTATATAAGTATCGCCTACACTATTACAAGCATCGCCCACACAGATACAAACACATGCCTACATACAACATTAGCCCCAAAAATACAAATACTGCCTACACAGTTTCAACAATCACTATACGATAAAACAAACGCCCACAAATATACAAATATTCACACAATCACAAATAACCAAGAATTGCAACTGGTACTCTGATAAGTCTCTAAAATTGCATATTTCATACCATCTTCACATTTATTTAATATTAAATCCTGTTAATAACACCTGTCTTATATGTTTCTAGGTCCATGGCATGAAATAAAAACGAAGCCCAAAATTTCATTTATTTGGTTATTAAAAGCCTACAAAAATAACTATTGATCTTGGAGGGTGGTTTTGTCAAAATCGGGTGCCGAAATTCAGAATCTAAGAAGTACAACCGACAGGGGGACAAGCGGGAAGCACGCAGCAGACGGCGCCGCGCGCAGCCCCAGGATTACCGTGAAAACGGGGCAAGAGCCGCGTTTCCACAGCAATAGCATGGAACCGCGCGTCGTGATTTGACGTGCGGCTCCGTACACGCTCCCTGGTGCCCCCGTTCACCTATAAAAGACCTAGGATTTCCAGAGCTGAAGGGAGAGGAGTTTTGAGTAGTTTTTAGGGTTTTCTTCTCTATGTTGTAGTTTTAGAGTAGTTTAGGTTAGTTGTTCTTTTCTTCCTTCTTTATATTTTTTATTTCTTGTAGATCTTGTAATAGGAAAGAGAGTGGTAAATGGTTGAAAAGCAAGAGTGCTTGCAATGGAAGGTGACAATCTATAAAAGGTTCTCTCTTTACCTCTCTTTGTTTTCTTCTCTCTAACTCCTTTTACATATTTAGCTAATTTTCTCTCATGGCAACTAACTACTAATCACTAACTTGCTAACTTCTTACTTGATAATCCATATGAATCTAATAGCATCTACTTGGCCTTGCTCTTGCAAGAGCCATTGATGACTCATGATGATGGATTCTAACACTCTAACATCCTAACTCTCTAACAAGCTAACTTTACTTTATTCCTTACTTGCTCTTGTTTAGTTTTGATGGTTTAAGTGTCGTTTGCACTTATTTTGTTGAGTTTGGATGTGAAAGTTATCTTATGAGTCATGCTTTGAAACGCTCTTGAAACAACGACTAGTGATGGCTAAGGATACATGTGAAGCAACTATCACTAAGAGGTTAGCCATTAGTAGTTATAGCCATGGTTTTTCTTTCTCTTTTTACTTTATTTTAGATATACAAACAAAAATCACAAAAATCATTTCTTTTATGTTTCCCACTTCTTCGTTTTTCACCGTACTTTTCTCTTTTCATTCTTTGTTTCCTTTTCTTTTCTTTTCATTCTTTAAAACACAGAAGAATTGTTAACACACACGTGATAATACCGATGAAGCTTCTATCGCTTTCCGTCCCTGTGGTTCGACCCGTTTAGCCTCTATGCTATAACAGAAGTATCGAGGAAGCCAAAGCACACACTTTTAACTTGTGATTTCAAAACATACACTTTCCGTATACGATTTTCCCTCGATCATACTCGCAAACACAATAAACTTGTACAACGTCGAAGGCGTTAACACACGAAGTGCATGAAGGAGAGAGAAAAAGCGGAGAAGAGAGGAGACTAGAGAGAACGAGAGAGAGAGAGAGAGAGAGAGAGAGAGTTAGAGAGAAAAGAGAAAAAGAGAAGAGAGAGAGGTACTGCTAGGGAGGAGAGAGGGAGAGAGAGTGGAAGAGGAAATGGAGAAAGCATGAGGGAGAGAGAACTGATGAGAGAGAGAGAATTAAAGAGAGAGAACCAGAACGAGAGATTCGAAGAGTAAGAACAGGAGAGAGAGAGAGAGAGAGAGAGAAAAGAAAGAAAAGGAGGGAGAGAGAAGACAGTTGAGAGAGAGAAAGAGAAGAGAGTTGAGAGAGAGAGAGAAGAGAGAAAAGGAAAGAACCAAAACTAGGGAAAGAATAGAAGAGAGAGGGGGGAAGAGAGAAGGAGAGAAGAGAGGGAGAGGCTACCCACGCTGGTGGTCGGAGGTGGGCACAGGCGGCCAGCCAAGGGCGACATCGATGGTCAGGGGGCGCGGTGGCGGCAGTGGGTTGTTGGTCAAGAGAGGGGGAAGGAGAAGTGGGGGAAAGAGAAGAGAAAGGGAGAGAGAAGAAAGAGAGATAAAGGGGAAAAGGGAGGTGTGCCCGAGGCTGGTGGCCATGGGGGTGGCACACGCGGCTGAGGGGAGACTGGGGAGGCGGCGCGGCCGGCGGCGCGGCCAGGAGAGAGATAGGTGTGGGGGAGTGGTAAAGGAGGTGGTAATGATGTTATGGCGAAGATGGTGGTGATTGTGATAATGAAAATGGAGATGGTGGTGGCTAGTGGTTGAGAGAGGTGAAGTATGGTGGATGTGATGGAGATGGTGATGAGAAGAGGGGGAGACGGTGGAGATAGAGATGGTGGCTTGGTGGTGGAGTGGAGGAGACAGAGGAAATGGTGGAGAGGTTATTGGCCGAAAGAGGAGCCACCAGGGGAGGTCATCGGTCGGAGGTGAAGACGCTGGGGGGTTGTCCGGCCGGTTGGGGAAAAAGGGGAAAGAGAGGAGAAGTTAGAGGAGGGAATAGGAGAGAGAAGGGAGGAGAGACTGTAAAGAGGGAGAAGATGAGAGAGGGGTATACGGTTGAGAGAGGGGAGAGGAGAAAGAGGGGGAAGAGAGGAGAAGAGAGAAGAAGATAAGAGAATGGGCGAGAACAATGTAGAAGGTGGGAGAAAGAGAAGGGAAAAAGAGAAAGAAAAAGGAGAAAAGAAAAGAAAAAAGAAAATGGAAGAAAAGAAAGGAATAAATAATAAATAATAATTAATTAAGTAATAGTTAATAATTAAATAAATAATAAAATAATAAATAAATGAGCCGGGCTCTGGCCCGGGCTGGGCTCTGGGCCGGGACTGGGCTAGGCTCCGGTCCATAGAATACGAACCAAGTACCAAAAATAAATGCGAGAAATAGAATAATACAAGCGAAAATCGGGATACGAATCTGGGTACGTATTCTAGGAACAGGGTGTAACACTGCTTCTACCCAGAAACTTTTTGACATGTCAGTCTGTAACCTCATACTGCGGACACGCTTTGTAAGTACCTGATTCATGTGCTCTGCTACTCCATTTTGTTCTAGACTCCCTGGAATACTCAGCTGGTGCTCAATACCTTCACTAGATAAGTATTCCTTGAATTCCATAGATGTCTGCTCACCCCCATTTTCTAACCTCAAGAACTTCACCTTTCGCCCTTTCTATTTCTCCACCATGGCTTCACTCTTTGAACTTCTGTAATACCTCTGATTGCTGTTTCAAAAAATACTCACATACCTTTGGAGAAATCATCTATAAAAGTAACATAATAACAAACACCCCAAATGGATACAACTGACAAAAGTCCCCACATATTTGTATGTATAAGATCTAATAAGCTCTTAATTTTGTGCACTGCGGTAGTAAAAGCTACTCTCGACTCTCTACCTGTAATGCAAAACTTAATAAGTTAAAGTTGCAGTGTTTAATATCTGGTAAAAACTCCTTTACTATGTAGGACTCGAAGACCTCGCTCGCTCATATGTCCAAGATGTATGTACCAAAGTCTTGTAGTGTCATCGTTCTCTGTTGCTACGAAAGCATCACCAATCACTACGCTTCTGATCACCTTGTACAAGTTCGTCATACGCCTGCTTTAAGGATCGTCATGGAGCCCTTAGTGACCTTTAGCACTCCAACTGTACCTGAGAACTTGCATCCCTAAGCATCCAAGACTCCAAATGAGAGAAAGTTTTTCCTCAGATCTGGAATATTTCTCACGTCCTTGAGTGTTCGCACATGTTCGTCAAACATCTTCATGCGGATACTGCCTATTCCAACTGTCTCGCATACATCATCTTTCTCCATCAGAATTATGCCTCCTTCAAAAAGCTCATATGTGCTAATCACTCCTTTGGGCACATATGTTATGTGCCCCCTGAGTCAAGCAATCTAAGCATATGAGAATCTCCCTTAACCTCCGTCCGGAGTCACCGACAGAATATCACTAGTTCTTCAAATGCTTCCTCAGCTACGCTAACTTAGTCTGATTGTTTCCCACCAGTACTAGCTCTATCAACTCTTGGACCACCCTTCTTCTTTAACATCTCCTTGTACTTGAAGCAATTTTTCTTCATGTGCCTTAATTGTCAGAAATATTAGCAATTATTGTTTCCGCTAGAAGTTTTGGTACTCTTCTTGAGTCCTCTACTTTATGATCTCCCCCTCTGCTCTTTGACTTTCAATCCTGAGGCCTCCTCTGTGAACTCTGTCTTCTTCATCAGTTCATTGTTCTGTAGTATCTGTCTAACATTTTTCAACTCTAAAATTTCTTTTTCATACACGATGGCGGTCGCAAAGTGATCATAACTCTGAGATAGAGAAGACATCAAAAGAAGAGCTTTGTCTTCCTCTTCTAATTTCACCTCCAGTGCCAACAGGTCGCTCAAAATCTGATTGAATGGATTGAGATGCTACAAAATCAGTGTTCCTTCCTTCATCCGCAGGCTATACAACTGGTTCTTAGAAAAATTTGTTGGATAAGCTCTTCGTCATGTAGAGACTCTCCAGCTTACACCATAAACCTGTAGTTTCCTCGTTCATTACATTGTAAAAACTTCATCTAATAGGCATAGTATAATAGTGGCCTTGGCTCAACATCAAGATTCACCCACTCGACGTCCTCCATCTCGGACGGTTTCTTCTCAGTACCAAGCAGGGGCTTGTGAGTGCCTTCCTTCACGAGCAGCGTCATCACTCGCATCTTCCACAACAAGAAGTTATTCTTCTAGTCGAATTTCTCCACCTCGAACTTCATTGTGGTCGTCTTGCTAATCATAGCACTGATACTAATTGTTGTGATAAACACTACTAAACAATAAGAGTAACAGCGAAAACACCAAGCAATGTATCATAGCAAGCAATATAACTTGATCATCATAAGAACAAGAACACAAATCAAGAGCACAAGATTTTGTGAGAGGGAGAGAAATTCTTATTAACTTGAGAAGCAGATACAGAGTAGTTTACAAGGTTCTCACACAAGGATCTCTTAAACCCTCAATATGAGGTTCGTTAAAACCAATAAAACAATCTCATATTTATAGCAGAGAAAAAAAAAAAACCAAACACCCAGAGTTTGGGTTAATGCTGGAATCAAAATTCAGCTTGAAATAGAATCAAAATTCTGGTCAGATACGCCCAGATTGATGTCTCTGTCGACAGGGCTTTCAACAAGCTGTAGATATCGTTGTCCCGAAAATTGGTCTGTCTTATATTTTCGACAGCTTCGCCAAAGCTGTCAAAAGTTGTCATTCTCCATTGAATGTGAGGCACCCAAAATACCAACAATCCGAGTGTGGTTTTACCCAAAACCAGCCCGACCCGACCTGAAAATATAGGGTATGGGTTTACATTTATGGAAACCAAAATAGATTTGCGTTTTAAAATTGTAAAGCTTCTGTTTATGGGTCGGGTTTGGGTATCACACTCTAACCCATCCAAACCCAACCCAAACCCAAACCACAAGACAAAATTAATGTAGGCCATTCTTTTAAGATTGGCTTGTGATGAAATGAACAAGTGTTTCTGAGCTGAGTACCTTATATGATACCATTCTTTTCTCATTTGTTTTTTGTTTATTTAGTTAAATTCAGGTGCTTAATGGCATTATTTGTGGCTGGATTTATTGATGCCACTGCGGTTTTTTTGTTGATGATTTGAATCTTGGAGATTGAAGAGAACATGTATCAATTAGCACTAAGCTAGTTCCAAGATACTCAAGTTTTTTTTCCTTTTGGGTATGTTCCCTGTACTTTTTGCAAAATGAACTTTCTATAATGAATGATAACATTCTTAATTCCCTAGATATACATTTTGCTGGATTATGCATGCTGGACTTTGGTTAACAAGATCCGATTGATCCCAAGTGTAAAACATTGCTTGTATTTGATTTTCTTTCTCTCAAAAGGTGTACATAAAGCTATGATCACCTCTGTAATGTTGCGATATTTATATGAATCATATTCTATTGAATGACAATATGACATGAATTTGATAGTTTATCTATTTTGATAGTTAAAATAATGATAATATTTCTTATTGCTATTCACGTGGCTAAGTTTATTATAACAAAGGTCATAATAGGACTAGCTCATATCCGACCCTTCCTGAATTATCCGACCCAACTCGAACCCACCCAAAACTCATGGGTAGGGTTTGAGTTGAGTACTTTTCTTTACTCATTGGGTTTTGGGTGGGTGAAGTTGGGAATTTAAATTTTGCGTTTGGGAATTTTGCATTTGGGTATAGAATTGCTTCTAAATCCGCCCAATCCATTGACATCCAGACTCCCTATATATATTCATCTAAGGCTTCACAGTGGAGCTAACCAATTTTTTCCAGCTTCATTAATATAGTCATTTCTGCAAGGGTCGCCTGATGCTTATTTCTGCCGTTTTGAAATGTGCATGTGTTGCGCATGTGTTGAGTTTCATTCAAGGGTTGTTTGGTTTTGGAGGAAGTGCGAAAGTGAAAAAACTCAATTCTCACTTCTGTTGTCCATCCAAACACCGAAAAAAAAATGGAAAAAAAAACTTTTCATTTACTTTCCTTTTACATCTCTCTTTTACACAACTATTTCCTCACTCTTTCAGGTTGCTACAATTAATTTTACGATCATATAAATCTCATTAGTTATAATTTATAACTAAAATAGTTAATTTTGTGATCATGTAAATCTCACTTGCAGTCTAATTACACTCCAATTTTCTTCATAGTTAAGATTTACTTTAATATTAAATTGCGATGAACTTTATTGTCAACTTTTCTACTTTCACTTTCACATTACCAACCGAACACCGAAAAAAATATTACACTTTTCTAATTACACTTCCTAACTACCGTCCAAATACCGAAAAAGAAACACAAATTCGCATTTTTCCAAAAAAAAAAAAAAGAACCCTACTTTTCACTTTTCACTTCCACCCACTTCTGGGCATCCAAGCATCCCCTCATTTGCATGCATGGTAATCTTGGTGATGTTAGGAATTTCTCCTTGTGAGAGGAAGACAGACCGGGTCGGGAAATTAGCTATGGGTGCATTCAAGGAAAAAGGAACACAAGTTGATGACAAAATAGGAACTAAACAGATTCAAACCATATGTAGGAACTCTTAACAAACTGAAAGATGCGCGTCAGAAAGCATTTGTGGAATAGGGCTGAGACAATCGCACAAAAAAATAACTAACAAGTGACCCAAGATAATCTGGACTTCTTGACAACATCTCTAAATAAGCAAAACTAATACACACGTGGGTTGGGCAATTATCACAATGTGGCTCCTGCAGCCATGAAGTTGAATAGTCAAGGCCCCAACCCGGCACTTATTATCCTATCAATGAGGTCGAAAACATTGTAGGAGCGAATGAAGACGTGCGCACCCGACTTATTTCTCTTCGTATATTTCAACATTCACGGTGGTATCAACACCTGAGTATGGTATGAAGCTAAGAAACTCCTCAAACTTTTACTGCTTGTAACCACCTGGGGCTTAGCAATCACTAAGAGAAATCAACTGATCCACGACACTTGGCTCGGCAAGGGTACTTGTATCCCCAAGCTCATCTAGCTGTCCCGAAGCAATCTTCCTCAGGATCCTCCTCATGATCTTTCCACTTCTTGTTTTCGGAAGCCCAGGTGCCCAATGAATCTTGTCCGGAGCAGCAAATGCACCAATCTGGCACAAACCAATTCCATGTCATTGCAATTTATGTATATCAATGTACATTGTATGAAAAGAATTATTATGAATAATTTTATTATGGTTGTATTTTCTCAAAAACAGTTCATTTTGGTAGTGTCAGAATATGCCAAATGAAAATGATGACACGGATTGAATATGTGTTCTATTTGGTTGTTGGTTTTATCTGTGCCTCGGAGTTGAATCCATTTCATGCAGCAAAGCTACCATTTCCCCTCTTCTAGATGTTTTTTCCCCAAACGAGAACTTCTTGGAGGACGCCAACTGATATTTAAGATTATGGAAACCCCCACTTGTCAAATTTCTCTTGGCCAGGAATTTGACAACAGTAAGAGAGGGTTGACATCAAGTCGACAGCCGGACGTAAAACTTGGTTAAAAAGTTTTCTATGAATTGTATTGCTCAAAAAGTTCTGTGACACGAACACACACCCACACCCACACCCATCTCGTGTGCGTCTGAGAGAGTCAGAGAAATGTCCAATTTATACTCGTAAAAGAAAGTAGAAAGTGTATACACATTTGTTTGCTCAAAATGTTTAATAGGTTATTAACTTGTCATGATGTTGGCCCAAAAATACACTCCCCAGTTTTGTTCTGATGATTAAAACCACATGAAGTTATAAGGTACTAATCAAGTTCTAGTGTTTATAAGCTTACAACGATCATGAGTTTGAAAGATGCTTATTCTTCCTCATAAGAAAGGTTTGAGGAGATCAAGTTGATTCAAGGAAGGGACTCAAGCATGAATGATCAAAATATGAATTTTAGCGAAGCCCTCTTTTATGAAGACTTGAAGCTAATGTAAATCTTTTTAAGATCTTAGTATGTTTAAGTTTTGGTGTTGAATTGATGCTCAAGATTCACACACTTGCACAAGTTACCCTATACAAGCTTTATACAAAAACTATTTCAACAAAAATCCTATGTTTTCTGTCTCTGTCTTTCGACAACTCTATTGAGCTGTCGACAGCACTACAGCACAACCCCTGAGAAGAATCTGTCGACAGCCCCTGAGAAGAATCGACAAGCTGTCGACAGGCAGAGACTATGGTTTTCAGTGTTTCGGAGCTGACTGTCGACAATCCACCTAGACTGTCGACAGCTGATACATTATGTATCAGTCAGCTGTCGACAGTCTCTACAACGGCTAAAAATTTAGCCATTGCACAGTTGACTATCAACAACCCCAGTGGACTGTTTAGGCCAAATTTTAAAAAAAATAAAATTTTCTCTATTCAAACTATTTTGTCTTATCCCCAAACGAGTATATTTCACTTTATTAGGACTTTATCAGTATTTTATTGACTGATTTAGCTCTCTAATGTTTCTCATCTTACTGCATATATATATATATATATATATATATATATATATATATATATATATATATATATATATATATATGGGTCATTGTAAGAGAAGTTTTTCACTCAAGTTAACAAGTTTATACGCAAGTTTTTGAAATCAAAAGTTTTAAAGAAAATTCAAGTTTTTGCTTTCAAGCTCTCAATTCTAATTCATTCTCAGCAAGTTTTAAGCAATGTTCTAAATGTCGGATGTCGGCCTAATGTCGGGAGGCAAAATATAAAGTCAGATTGCAGATATCGGAGGAATTTCAGGGACATTGGCTTAATTTTGGAGGACATATGTGTGTGTTTGTCTGTGTCCTAAATGTCCTAAAACATCAAATATATGATATATCTATATGCATAATTAATAAGTTATACTCGCAATAATTTTATCTAATCATATCCAATAAACATAGTTAGCTTCCAATAAAAATTCAAAAATGTCTCAAAAGGCTTCATGACTAACTACTAAGATTAACATCAACAAAATGTCAAAACCTCATACATTATAGTTGAGCATTCATTCATGTGCGAAAATCAATTAATGATGCCCTAATTCGAATTAATTACCCTAATATTTAACGATGTGAATCAAACTAGGAATGAGCGAGTAGTTTTAAGTAGAAGAAATGAGGAAGAGAACTCGCCTTTTAGATTCGTGAGTTGCCGCATTCGAGAGCTCGCTGGAGCGGAATCTACGATAAAGGAGGAGACACGATGGGGCTCGTCGGAGCTTGGCAAGGCTTTCTGAGTCCTCATCTTCTGGGTTTTCATTGAGGCTCGGCGGAGCTCAGCGGGACCTCGTCAGGGCTGGCATTGCTTGTCGGGGCTTCCTGGGTCCTCGTTGGAGCTCATCGGAGCTCGCTGAAGGTAGTCGGGGCTCGTGGAGACTCGTTGAAAGCAACAAAGGTCGTATAGGCCTCGTCGGAAGTCAGTCAAGCTCGTACCTCTCTAACCTCCTCGTTTCTCTTCTCTCTTGTGTACGATGAAATTAGGATTGCGAACGTAATTCCTTATCTTCTCTTATAAAATAAAGTCGGGTTGGGTTAATGGGTTCAAACCCAAAAGAAAAAATAAAACAAAATGAAATGTCAATTTCGGGCGATATTTATAACCCCAAAATCGGCCGAAATTTCAACAAATCGCCAAAATTTCAACGACATTAACCTGATTTCGAAATTTGAAATGGGGTAATCGATTTCGTGTCGGCCACATGAATTTCTCGACATTTCAGCCAAAATTTTGAAATGTCGGCCACATTTAGAACATTGGTGTTAAGCTCTCAAGTTTCATTCTTCAACTGAATTTTTCTCTCACAAACTTCTTAAGTTTCATTTCTCCACTCAAAACTCTAGAAAGTTTTAAAGAGAGTTTGTGACCTTTGTGATTGCCAAGAGCTTATAAACTTCATTAACTTAATGCTACCTCTTGTGTAAAGAATTGAAGGTTAGAGTTGTGTACTCCGAGTCTTGTACAGACCTTGTAGTTGTGGTACCTTTGTGATGATCTTTAGTGAATAGTGAAATCCTTCACGCAGTGAAGGCGGAGACGTAGAGCAAGTTGCTTGAATCTCGAAACAAACTTGTGTTTGCGACTACCTTGTCTTTTACTCTTGCATGAATTTTCATTGTTCTACTTGTGTTCATACTTACTATTCTTATTTTTGCTATCACATTACTTTTGTGTTACTTCATTGCTATTGATTGTTGGACTTTCGGTATTTTCTCATATAAGAAAGAACCAATTATGCACCTCAACTCTTATATAAAGGAATTAAGAGGAGAAGTTCTAGAGCCCTTGATTAGAACCAATCCGGCTTCACTTCTTATTTTGAGTTGACCGTTTTGTTTATTTGCTTAAATTGTTGCACTCTGCATTAGATTAGCATTATGACCTATTCACCCCCTCTAGATGATTTCACTTGGTATCAGAGCCTTGAACTCTAGATTTTGGTTTAATCATCTTCAAGAGATTTTTTTGCTAATCACTCATTTGTCATACACACTTGCATCTATGGCCAATAGCATCAAGTCCCCTTCCAAGTTTAATGGCCTCAATTTTCTCATATGGAAAGTTAAGAGGACCATATTTTTGCAATCTCTAGGAAGTCGAGTTGCAAAGGCGGTGACCAAACCATTTAGTGTCCTCGATGGTGATGAGGACACTTGGTCTGATATTGCCACCAAAGAGTTTGATGCTAATGCTAAGGCACACTATGTCTTGCTTTAAGCATTAAATGATGATATTATTGGGGTTATTCATTGAAAATCTGCCAATGAGATTTGATCACATTTGATTGTTACTCGTGAAGGAACATCACAAATTAAGAGAGCTAAAATGGATCTCTTACGTTTCCAATATGAGAATTTTTCTATGAATGAAAATGACTCTATTGATGACATGGTCACCAAATTTACTAAAATCACAAATGATCTTGCTGCCTTTGGTGATGAAATCGACAATGACCAAAAAGTGAGGAAGGTCCTCCAAGCTCTTCCAACTTCATGAGAAGTCAAGGTAACAACATTGAAAAGGTAAATGACAAAGGAGAGAGAGCTTATTGATCTTATTAGAAACCTAAAAACTAATGAGATGGAAAGAAAAGCTAGAAAGAAGACACTCAAAAGAAGAATGTTCTTGCCTTCAAATCTATACCTACCATCTCTAACGAAGAAGAGGAAGATCAAGAAGATGATGAAGATTTGTCTCCCCTAGTGAAGAATGTAAGAAGGATGTACAAGGCTAAGTTTAGAAATAAAAGAAGATGGCAAGAGGAAAAGAAGCTAGTGTGCTACAATTACCGAAAACCGGGTCATGTCATTGCCGAATGCCCGGAGAACAAGAGCAAACTTCTACCTCCAAGAAACCCTACAAGAAAGCCCAGAAAGCTACATGGGACTCGAAGAGCGACCCCGATGAAGAGGTGGACTCAGCAAATGTGTGTTCATGACAAATGAGAACAGACCCAAGGTAACTCTCGAATCTACTCTTGATGAATGTGAGTTATCTGCGGAGGCATTGAGTGAAGCTTTTAAAGAACTTCCAACAACTATGATTTTCTCAAGTATTTATAAATGAAAAGAGAAAATGAAGTTCTTCAAAATCAACTAGTTATTTCTAAAGAAAAGAGATTTTATCTTCTACTCTTCAAAAGACAAAATGATTTTGATGCACACAAAATTTCTTGCAAAGCTAAATTTCTAATTATTGATGAAAATGAGATTTCTAATTTGAAAAAAAAAATATTTTGAGCAATATTTTGAAAAAGTGTGAATTTGATAAGACTAGATTAGAGACTATGTATCCAAAGAGGCAGGCTCTAAGAAAACTTCATGTTCACATATAGGATCATGCTCATACCCCATCACAACCATATACACACCATGCTACACGCACCTATTGTGGCCAAAAAGGTCACTTGGCTAAGTTTTGTTATGATAGAATTAATGCTTCTAATGATCATGTTTGGCTTCGGAAGACTAACACACTCTAGGACCTAAGAAAATTTGGATACCAAAATCAACCCCTTCATTAATTGATCTTGGTTTGCACCAAGGCTCCAAGACATAGGGAGCGGCGGTACCTTGATAGTGGTTGCTCAAAGCACATGATATGGGATATCAACATTTTTGCAACCCTATTTAGGTATCATGAAGGTAGCACTGTCACCGTCAGAGATGACTCCAAGGGCAAAATCATTGGTATCAGTAATATCAAGATTGACTCATCTCCTTTAATTGAGGATGTTATTTGAGCAGAAGGCCTCAAACATAATCTATTAAGCATTAGTCAATTATGTGACAAATGCTTAAAGGCTATTTTTTATGACTCTACTTGTGATATTTTAAATAAGAAAATGAATTCTTGTGTTCTTTCTGGTTTTCGTGAAAATAATGTTTGCATGAATGACATGATGAATATACAATGTAATGCCACTTGTTTGAATGGTTTTAATGAAGACTCTTGGTTATGACATAGGAGACTAGGCCATATTTCGTTTGACCATCTATCCCGAATTAATTCTAAGAAATCAGTGAAGGATATTCCTGATTTGAAATTTGAAAAGGACAGCATTTGCGATGCGTGCCAACTTGAAAAACAAATCAAGTCCTCTTTCAAAATAATCAAGGATATCATGACATCAAGACCTCTAGAGTTGATACATATGGATTTGTTTAGTCCAACTAAAACTAAAAGTCTTACTGGAAATCATTTTGTTTTTGTTTTAGTTGATGATTTTAAGAGATTTACATGGGTTTTCTTTTTGGAACATAAAGATGAAGCTTTTTCGCGTTTCAATGTATTTAGAAAAAGGGTTGAAAAAGAAAAAAATCTGACTTTGCGCATTAGGAGTAATAGAGGTGGTGAGTTTATAAACCACTCATTTATTACTTATTGCGAAGAAAATGTAATCAAATATGATCTTTCATGTCCTAGAACTCCACAACAAAATAGAGCCGTCAAAAGGAAGAATCACGCTCTCCAAAAGATGGCTAGGATAATGAATAGTGAATATGGACTCCCTCAATATCTATGGGTCGAGGCCGTAAACACATCATGTTACATATCAAATAGAATTTATTTTTGCAAAAATACTTCTAAAACCCCTTTTGAGATTTATTATTTGATAAAACCAATTGTTTCATATTTTAGAGTTTTTAGTTGTAAATGTTTCGTTTTGAACATTAAGGACAATTTAGGTAAATTTGATGTCAAATCTTATGAAGCTATATTTGTTGGGTATTCAAATACTAGTAAGGCGTATAGATCTTCAATAGATCAACTTTGATTATTTAAGAGTCTATGCATGTTAAGTTTGAGAAATCTAATGTTCTTGATTCCTTAAGTAAAGAGATGGAGAAAATAACTTTGAAAGACTCACCATTGCAAGAAGATGACAAACCAAAGGATGTTAAACATGGTAAAGCTCAAGATGTTAAAGTGGAGCAAATTCAACACTTCTGAAGGATTGGAGATACGCAACAAGTCATCCCAAAGATCTCATCTTAGGTGATGTATCCAAAGGGGTAACTACTCGCTCAAAACTTCTAGATATTTGTGGCTATGTTCATTCTTATCACACATTGAGCCCAAGAATATCCTCGACGCCGAGGGCGACTTATATTGGTTACTTGCAATGCAAGAAGAGCTCAATCAATTTGAGTGCAACCAAGTTTGGCACCTTATTCCTAGGCCCCATGATAGGCCAACCATTGGCACAAAATGGATC
Source organism: Agave tequilana (assembly GCA_038442645.1). NCBI lineage: Eukaryota > Viridiplantae > Streptophyta > Magnoliopsida > Asparagales > Asparagaceae > Agave > Agave tequilana. The sequence goes on along the minus strand of JAVJIF010000566.1, from coordinate 620,240 downwards.
TTTAAAAATAAGTTGGATGAGTTGGTAATGTAATTAAAAATAAAGCTAGGCTAGTGGCCCAAGGTTTGCACCCGTAGCACAGCTCAAAGCCATACGGATGACCCTTGCATTTGCCGCTTTTAAGGATTTCAAGATTTTTCAAATGGATGTTAAAAGTATATTTTTGAATGGTTTCATGGAAGAGGTGTATGTTGAACAACCCCGGGTTTGTTAATCCTATACATCCGGATTATGTTTTCAAACTTGAAAAGGTTTTGTATGGTTTAAAACAAGCTCCAAGAGCTTGGTATGAAAGACTTAGTTATTTTCTTGTTAAAAATGGTTTTGTTAAAGGCAAAATTGATACCACCTTGTTTACAAAGCATATAGATAATGATATCTTGATAGTGCAAATATATATATTGAGGATATCATTTTTGGATTTACTAATGAAAAGCTTTGTAATGATTTTGAATCATGTATGAAAAAAGAGTTCGAAATGAGTATGATGAAAGAGCTCAACTATTTCTTTGGTCTCCAAATCAAACAAAGAGTGACGGAATCTTCATCAATCAAGCCAAATATACAAGAGAACTTATCAAGAAATTTAGACTAGAAGATGCGAAGATTAACAAAACTCCCATGACTACCACAACCAAGCTTGACAAAGATGAAAAGGTAAAAATGTTGATATTAAACTCTATCGTAGTATAATTGATAGTTTGCTTTACTTGACGGCAAGTAGGCTAGGCATTTGTTTCGTGTATGTTTGTGTGACGCATTATTAAATCCCTTAAGAACACTAATGGAATAGGCTTGTGGTTTTAAAAAACAGGACAATTCCACATGAGTTATTTGAATGCCGACTATGCCGGTTGTATAATGGATAGGAAAAACACTAGTGTAACTTGTCAACATCTTGAAAATTGCCTCGTTTCATGGTCTTTCAAGAAACAAGATTACGTAGCCCTCTCAACCGCCGAAGCGGAGTATGTTGCAATCAGGGCACATCTCAACCGCCGAAGCGGAGTATGTTGCGGTTAGGGCACACATCTCAACCGCCGAAGTTGTGCACAAGTCCTTTGGATGAAACACTCTCCTTACTTACGATTTGCATAATAATCATGTTAAAATATTTTGTTCATGTGACCAAGAATGTAAATCAACATAGTACGACTAAGCATATAGTGATTCGATATCTTAGAGACTATTATGAGAAAAGAGATTGAAATAGACTATGTTTCTATCGATTCTCAATTGGCAGATATTTTTACAAAACCTCTTGACTATAATAAATTTTATTTCATTTGTGGTGAATTAAATATTTGTATGATGCTTACATGATATTTTACGTTTGTGAGTTTCCTTGGTTTTACGAGTTTTACATCCCTTTTCATAAAAAAAATTAATTGAGATGAGTTCTCTTTTCAATTGGTATCATATAAGTTTTCAAGTGATTTTTTTAAAATTGGTATTTGGATTTTTAAAGTTGGCATCCCTCTTTTTGATGTTTGACAAAAGGCAGGAGAAGTACATTGAGTTATTTGTTTTAATTATTTGTTTGAGATTGAGTTATGAACTTACCTCTTATTCATTCTCATGTATGCAATGTTTCTAATATTTATTCATCGGTATCTATTTATTGATCTCTCTCTCTTTATTGCATACTTATTTTTGGTGGTTGGAGGCATAGGAGGAGGTTGGCCCGTTTATGCATTATGGTCTTCATTGTCAAATTTATTCATATATGCATATGACTTGATTTAATATTGATATATCCTTTAATCATGAATGTTTGAACTTGATAGATAAGAAAAATTTCAGGGGGAGCTTTCTAAGCTCTTCTTATCATTTGTTTTAAATAACTCGTGTTTTGTCATCATCAAAATGAGGGAGATTGTTTGCCCAAGAGTACACTCTCAAATTTTGTTCTGATGATTACAAACCACATGAAATTATAAGGTACTAATCAAGTTCTAGTGTTTATAAGCATACAGGAACCAAAAGTTTGAAAGATGCTTATTCTTTCCCGTAAGGAAGGTTTGAGTAGATCAAGCTGATTCAAGGAAGGGTCAAGCATATGGATTCTAGAGAAGCCCTCTTTGATTAAGACTTGAAGCTAATGCAACTCTTTATAAGATCTTAGTATGTTTTAGTTTTGGTGTTGAATTGATGCTCAAGATTTACGCACGCTTGCACAAGTCACTCTAAACAAGTGTCATACAAACATTATTTCAAAAAGATTTCAAAAATCCTATGTTTTCTATTGTCTTTCGAACATTGAGCTGTCGACAGCCCTAGCGTTGTCGACAATCCCTGAGAAGGAGCTGTCAACAGGGCTTTACAGAGACTAAGATTTTCAGTATTCGAAGCTGACTGTCAATAGCCCACCTAAATTGTCGACATCTGATGTGTTCTGTATCAATCAATTGTCGACTGGCGAGCTCCGCAATAGCTAAAAATTTAGCCGTTGCGCGCTGGACTATCGACAGCCTTATATGCTGTCGACAGTCCCAGTGGACCGTTTACGCCAAATTCAAATAAAATGAAATTTTCTCTATTCAAACTATTTTGTCTTATCTCCAAACGGGTATATTTCACTTTATTAGGACTTTATCAGTGTTTTATTGACTGATTTAGCCCTCTAATGTTTCTTACCTGCTTATATATATGAACCATTGTAAGAGAAGTTTTTCACTCAATACATAAGTTTTTGAAATCAAAAGTTTTAAAGAAAAATCAAGTTTCTGCTTTCAATTTTTGAGTTTTAAAAACTCTCAATTCCAAATCATTATAAGCAAGTTTTAAGCTCTCAAGTTTCATTCTCTAAGTGAAATTCTCTCACAAACTTCTTGAGTTTTATTTCTCCACTCAAAACTCTAAGAAGTTGTAAAAAGAAAGTTTGTGACCTTTGTGGTTGCCAAGAGCTTGTATACTTCATTGACTTAGTGTTACCTCTTGTAAAGGATTGAAGGTTGGAGTTGCGTACTCCGGCTCTTGTGTAGACCTTGTAGTTGTGGTATTTTTGTGGTGATCCTTAGTGGCTAGTGAAATCCTTCACGCGGGGACGTAAAGCAAGTTGCTCAACACGAACAACTTGTGCTTGCGATTGCCTTATCTCTTATTCTTGCTTCTATTTTCATTGTTCTACTTGTGCTCATACTTGTTATTCTAATATTTGCTATCATATTGCTTTGTGTTACTTCATTGCGATTGATTGTTAGACTTTCGATATTTTCTCATATAAGCAAGATGGCAATTGTGCACCTAACTTATCTAGAGGAATTAAGAAGAGAAGTTCTAGAGCCCTTGATTGGGAATCCCGTTTCACTTATTTTAAGTTGACTGTTTTGTTTATTTGCTTAAATTGTTGCATTCCGCATTAGATTAGCATTATCACCTATTCACCCCCTCTAGTGATTTTCACATGAGGCCAAGTTTGTCAACATGTGATTTGAAACTGTGAACTCTGTGGTGTAAGAATCAGTGATGAGTTTGAATTCACAACATTTCACCAAATTAACGATGTTCGGTAGGAAAATAATCTAAAACTACTAATGCCATAAGACGGTTTAACAATGTTTTGCAATGGTAATGTTTAGATAATTCTAATTTCAAGAAAACTAACTACAATGCTCGATTAACCTGAATAGTCCTATTCGCATTATTGAGATCAGTAAATAACAAGTGTTAAACAGAATCTCTCACATTCGCATTGATAGTGGACAACAGGAATTTTTTATAATAATTTGAAGAATAAATTTATGATCGTCCAACTAATAATCTAATGTTTGAAAGAGATATTACCCACTAAAAAGCTCGTTCTCAAGTAACCCTATTGTTGTTGATCTTTTGGTTAACTTGTTGATCTTGTACTGGCTCTGAGGTTGTCTTTGTGTGTGTTGATGAAGTTGTTACCTTGTGGTTGCAGTAACGTGAAGATCAATATATTACGGTTGGAGGCGGCCACTGAGAAAAGCACATAGAGGGGAAGGCTGATGGTGGCGGCTGTTATGGAGAGGAAAACGGTCGCAACAATCACGAAGAAGAGGAGATTACCCGGAGAAGACGCGCCACTGCACGTGTGGATGCGGGTCTCTAAGGCTCGCGGCGAAGCTCTGCATGCGGGCAGAGAGGGGAGGCGAGGGATGCAGACGGCAGACGAAAGGAGTTGTCGACAACTTGGGCGCGGCTCGCACGATAGGAAAGAGGATGAGGGTGGTTGGATCTCCTGTGCTCTCTGTCGAGCGCGAGAATAGGAGAGGATCTGGTAGTGAAGTTGGCATGGTGATGAGGTCGGGTGTTGGCTGAGGAAAGGCGAGGCTTTTTGTCCACGACTCTTATGAGGGATGAGAGGAGACAAGAATGGGAAGAGGAATCGTTTGGCTTGCAGTTGTGTGATGAGGAGAACAGGTGCAGAGCTGTGATGGGTTCTTTTGGCAGTGGTGTTGAAGACGAGGAGACGCAGAAGAAGAAATAATTTAGGCAGCTAGGGTTTTCTTTGATATTATTTATTTGTATTTTTTTGTAGGAGGATATTTTTGGAGAGAGGATTTTGAGAAATGGGATTTGAGATAAAGGAAAGGGGGATAACTTGGATTATGGTTTCACACTCAAAAATTAGGAGAATCGAGTTTCACACTCGAACTCACAAAAGACATTTTCATTTCAAAAGCACTCAAAATTTTTATTAATCAATCTTCATTAATTACAACTTATTGGCCTCTTGCCTTTATAGGCCTACAGGACTCTCACTTCTCTCCACACATTTGATGTGGGACTAAAATTAAAAACAAGACTAACAAATAAGGAGAAAATACAAATAACTCAGAAAATTTAAGATTCCAACTAAATAGATCAATCTATAAAGCCCAATATGCATGGTTCAAAGTCTCGGTCTCGGCCGCCTACTTAGCCGGCACCGAGACGGATCGGTCTTGGTGACTCAGATCGGACTCAAATAATACACGCAAAACGCTACATAGAACACTAAAAAAATTATAAAAAAATCATGACAAATCGTAAAAAAAAATGTAGACATCAAAATTCATGTATCACATATTCAAAACATATCACCTAGCACTCAAAACATAAAGTGAAAGCATAATACAAGTATCGTTGGTAGAAAGATATCAAAATACATGCATAATATAGTAAATTACACAAAATGATTCATAAGTACCTGCTAATATAATCATTTTCACATTGAATTATGAAGAGGCACAAAATCATCATCATCATCATCCCTGCGATAAGTATAGAAATCAGGTATATAGTTTCCATAAGTATAATAATATGTTTGTGGGTGAGATTCTGTAGGCTGAGATGATTAGCCAGAGAATACAGCATCAGAGTAATATGGCGGTAGGAGTTGTGCAACATCAACTCCATTGTGATAATACCCAAAACCTCGATATTCAGCGCTGCTAGTAAAATATTCACCAGTGCTAGAATAATCAGTGTTAGAATATTGGCCAGATATCAAACCAACCCCTGTAAATAGCCTTCAAGACTATGATGATCATGTCAGTAGTTATCGTGTCTACTCGAATAATCATCGCTAGAACTGAAATCAACCAACCGATCCAAATGCCTACGCTGTTGCGAAATCCCCGCTCGGGCTCCATGATCTGTATCTTGTGTGGCATAATATTCTGAATCCCATATCATAGCACCATCTCGTTGGCTTCCACCAACACCATGAGTCTCTTCATCATTACCCCCATCACCTCTATAATCGTCATCATCACCACCGTCACCCATTACCGTCGTCGTCATCACCGCCATCACCATCGTCGTCGCCATCACCGCCACTTTCGTCATGACGACGAATACCTTCATCCAACCAACCTAAGTCATCTAGTGGTAACCTCGATTGTTCTCCCTTACGAATCCACTCATCCAAAATATCATTCTTGAAAATATTGTTCAGATCAATTGGGTTGTAATAATCATCAGTGTCACTTTTGCATGTCAAGTTTCTTACTCGCAACCACATATTATAATGCACAAATACTAGTTTATGCAACTTGTTCATTGCCAACCAGTTGCGCAATTTTGTATGAATCAGCGACCACGTGCTCCAATTTCTTTCACAACCTGATGAAGAACATGTTTGGCTTAAAACTTTGATGGCAATTTTCTGCAGATTAGGAGTTTTTTTGCCATAATTAATCCACCAATCAGCTGGAAGAGATTGTTGCACTGCTCTTCTAGTCAGTGAGCATCCAAATTCTCCAACTTCATCCACAAATAATTTTATCTGTGAGAATACACATCATAAGTGTTAATATTTACATAACATTATATTGATGAAATAAATAACTCATTATTACCTCAATAATAGCTTTTGCTTGTTTATTCAAATCCGGCTTCAATATTTTAAAGACCTCCTTTAATCCATTTCTCACCTCTGGATGTGTAGAAAAGTTTTTTAAATATTAGAGTGCTGGATTTAAAAAATATGCTGCAATAATATAAGCACCTGATTGTTATGATATGATAATTTCAATTTCTAGTCAACAAATATGATTTCTAGGCAAATGAATTACCAGCAGCATGCAAGTGTCTATGCAATTGTCCCTCCCATCTTCTATCAATGACATCCCAGTACTTCTTCCAGTTCTTATTTGATGCCTTTATAGCCAATTTTGCTTTATCCATACCTTCATATATAATAGATAATGTAGGTTTCTTGTCCTAGTCCGCTATCTTCATGACTCTAATAAGAGGATCCATAATGTTTTGGACCTCTTGCCTTCTTCCAAAACCGATCAGTCAAAATGAGATTAGAAACCTTATCCCGCACACTTGTTCTACTCCTTTCCTTGTTGAATTCACGTCATTCGGTAGTCGTACACATTCTTTTCAAATCTTGCTCATAGCGAATAAGGCTTTCAACAGAAATAAACTCGGTGGCAAACCGTGTTATACTTGATCTCAACAAATCTCTCTCTGGTAAAGAGCTTCATAAAATTCACCACTTTGATGCTATTGTAAATGAATGATGTGATCATCTAATGTCTCCTTGACTGATTTCACAGAGTCAATATCTTCAAGTATCAAATCAATGCAAAGTGATGCACAATGAGACTAAAACAAATATTCTCTTCTCCATTGATTGGTTGCTAAATGTTGCATATTTAATGTTACTCCATACTTATTTTAGAATAAAAGCCTGCATTGTCCTAATTATTTGTCTAATTTATTTGCAGGCCCAATCCTTAAGGAGATGAAGAGAAATGAGCCCAAAAGCCCACCAGAATTTTGAATTAAATCAGAATAAATTCGCACACACAAAATCAGGGCAAAATCAAGAGGTTGAAACCGGTTGAGAAGAATCCTCTCAGGATCGATCGGTTAAAGCCAAGAATCCAAGGCCATTTCTTCAAAATCTCGGAGCCAAACTGCAAAACCAACTCCAGATAAAGTCAGAGGGAGAAACCGGGAGACCCACCAACAGGGTGTGGCCACCTGGCCACACCCTGGCCGCGGAAACGCGGCTTTTGCCGCGTTTCTGCGGCAATCTTGGGGAGTTAGGGGGAGCGTTTGCTCCCTCGACCTCCCCGGGATCATGGTGGTTAGGGTTTTGCCTATAAAAGGCCTGTACTTGTACTGAAAATGGACGTGAATGCAGATGAGGATTTAGCCTAGTTTTAATTGTTTGTAGTTTAGGTTTTTCTTTTCTTGTTATGTAATTTGTATGTAACTTAGGGTAGAAGAAGATTCATGTAAGTAAGAGAGAGAGGCTGAAGTTGAGAGTGACACCGACGATGTACCCTCCTCCTTTCTTCCATTGTCTCTGCAATTAATAAAGGTAAAAGTTCTTTTTATGTTTGTATTTTTTTTTGTTTCGTCTTCCTCTTCTACTTTACCTTGTTGTTGTTGTTGAGTGTACAAGTGAATTCCAAAGCAAGTAAAACTAAGCTACGTGAGAGTCAGCGATAGTTCATGAAGACGTTCTCCTCTTCCAAGCTCCGCATCACTTCGTTCTTCTTATGCTTGACGATATAATGTGCACGGGGACCGAGCTCGAGTTTATGATCTATGCGTTGAACGCCTCCGAAGCAAAAAGGTAGAACTTGCAAAAAGGTTTCCAAGTAAGTCAACACTCAACCTAGGTAAGTATTTCTTTACTTTTCTCTCTCTTTTCTTTTACTTCTTATGTATAGATCAACACCTCCTCAAACTCTTTCTTCTCCACTTCATTGTACATAGTCGCTTTTCATCGTTTTCTGATTTTCCATCTTCTTCATTTCTCGCTTTCTTCTTAACTTTAACCATTAACTTTCTTTTTCTTTTTCATAACATAAAACAGAGAAGAACTTTCGCTTATTTTCTTAACGATTTCAATAAAGAACTGTAAAGCTTTCATCGCAAACCCTCCTTGTGGATCACGACCCGCATAGCCACTTGCTATAGCGGAAGAATTGAGCACTTGCACATATTCTTTCTTAAGTTCTATAATCTCGTATTTTTTGTGCAGGTTTAGCCTCAATCAAATTTTGGCGCCGTTGCCGGGGAGGGTAACATGTTTTTTATTGAAATCTGAATTTTTTTTCAAAATTTTTTAGAACTAAACGAATTTTCTTCTCTGTTGCAGGTTACAGGGCAAGCAAAGCAGAAAATTATTATTGCAGTGACATACAAGTGGCCTTGGGCCTCTGCTCCAAAAAGCAGAGACCAAGGGCCCTCTGAATTGCCGCGTTTCCACGGCAAAAGCCGCGGATCCGCGACAAGGACGAGTTGACTACTAACAGCTTTTTGCAGGGCTGCTTAGTTTAAAAAAATTCTAGTTTGCTGCAACTTTAATTTTTCTTATATGCCATAACATAAGCCTGCTAATAATCAACAGTAAAATATTTGTTGAAAAGATAAAAAAATTGATTAGACATTTGCATTTTAGGCATGTGTCTTTTTAATTCCTTTACTTTTTACTGTTGAAGAGTGCTGGAGCGAGGTATGTTTGCATTGCATCTAGAATAGGACTATCTCTTGGTTGATTTATATCGCTTAGAGTGCATCTTATTTATCTTGTACACTTGCACAAAAACTGATCTTAAGGGCACCACCTAATAATAAGATAAGGTGGGGATTTAATCACCCTTCCTTAGCCTAAAAATCAGAATCCAAGCACTCACTAACCCAAGCCTAACTTAAAATGAGTAGACGTTGGCCCTAGGGACATCTCGGACTCAATTAGGAGATTATCCTAAGGGGAAAGGTGTTGGAACTTGACTCTTGCCAAATCAGTGTCTAGGAAAGGGATTAAGGGCCGAAAGCCCGAAGGTTGGTGGTTATTTAATTAAGGAACGTCTTTTGACGGAAAACCTCCCACCACCTTGCCCTGACCTGGCTGATTAGCTTGTGGTCAAAGTCTACATTAAACCTCCTGTGGACAGTCTAACCAGTTAGGAGTCGTCTAGGTCTACCCTAACTTAGATTAGAATTTTTTCTTTCTTGTTTGTTTATTTGTGTGTTTTTCTTTCTTTTTGTTTGTATTCCATTGTGTGATATGGCTTATAATAATAATTTTTCCAACTATAATAATAATCCATATTATACATCAAACTCTTTTTCGGATATTACCAACCCGGCATATCATGACTTTAACCAACCTAGTGTGTCGGATTGGTCTTATCCGAATCCATATAACCCATGTCCCCCATCGTATGACTATAATTTCCATAACGATTTTAACTCTTCACCGAGTCAGTGGGGATTCACCTCCCCTGAGCATAATTTCAAACCACCTTGTCCTCCTTCTCCACCTAGTCCACAATATTTTCAAGATTCATACTCAGTTCCACCCGTCCAAAATAGGAAACCATCAATTTTGGAAATGAGTATGCGTGAGTCCAAACACAAATCCCAAAATCTGATGGACTCACAATTTCACTACCACTTCCAAGACAATTCTTCATCTTTTCATCAAAACAATGAACCTATCAACTATGAAAAGATGCTTGAAGCCATGACTCAGGCTCAAAACACTCGTAATCGTGACATAGATATGATGGTCGAATCTCTACGTTCCCACCGTCCTGATGTCACTAACTATTCTGTTAGAGCCGAAGAGTCATGTAGTTTTGGAAATCAAGATTCCATTTCAGCACAACCATTTAAACTTGCCCAAACTCTAAATGAAATTGATAATTTGGCGAGTTATCCTTTTCCTGAAATCGAACTTGAAAATGAATATGATCTTGAACCCCAACTTAGTGATTCAATTCTTCTTCCTGATTCAATAATGACTCCGGTATCTTTACCTGACTTCAATCTTTTCCCGGAGTCGACATTGGATCCTATCCCAATTCATAATGAAATTGAATCACCCATCTTTGAGGATCATATTGAACTTGACCAATTATACACTTTTGAAGATCCTATTGACAAATTGGTAAGTTCTCCATTTTTTGATATTGAACTCAATGAGATATGTGACCTAGATTCTCAAATCTGTGATCCAGTTCAACTTTCTGAATCAATCTTGACTCCTGTTTTGTTACCAAACTTGAGTAATATTTTAGAGTCAGTTTTGATTCCTCCACCTATCATTCCTGAACTGGAATCACCCATATTAGGTCACATTCCATTGTTGGAAAATAAATGTGGACTAGAGTTTCAACTTCTTGACTTGGACCCAATTTCTGAACCTACTTCGACTCTTGAACCTTTACTTGACTTAAGACACCTTCCTGAGTCGGTATTAGTTCCTGTCCTTCCTGAATCCAAGTCAACCGTTCTATCATTTCATACTCCTTTCTGGGACGAGGTGGTTGACAAATTTGACTCCGAAATCAATTATGAAATATGGAAATTAGATGGGGTTAAATATTTAATAAAGATCCTTCATGGATTTATCTTTTTAATGGGTTATATTAAGATATTTCTGGTGGGTTCCTCCGAGACCCAAGAAAAGTTGATTGGGCCATGTTTCGTGGACCAATCAGACCACCACCGGAACCACCACCTTAACGTAACCATTTTCCTTCCCTTTCTTCTTTTTCATGCATCTATGCATTAATTCATACATTGAGGACAATGCATGAGATAGGTGTGGGGGAGGGTCTAACATAACTTTTCTTTTTCTTTAAAATAAAAAAAATTAACATTTTTCTTTATTTTTAAAAACTTTTTGAAAAATAGAAACAATATTTTGACTTATTTTTGTAAGAAATTAAGTTAATTTTAAGGAATAGGAAAATCCAAATTAGGATTTCTTATACTTGGTCAAAATAAGATTATTTGTTTGATTTTTAGAGTTAGGAAGATAATTTGTCAAAGTAATTTGGTCTTGAACTTTACCTTGATGAAATATACACACTTCATACACTTACACACTTAGGGTTCAAAAACAAAGATTCTTATGCCTTATAAAAAATATATATATAAACAAATCTAATTATTGATTAGCTAGGTGCTTTGGCCTAAGAAAGCCTTAGTATTTATGCAAAAGATAATTAGATGAGTTTGAAAGAAAAAAAACAAATCTAATTATTGATTAGCTAGGTGCTTTGGCCTAAGCAAGCCTTAGTATTTATGCGAAAGATGATTAGACAAGTGAAAAGAAAAATCCTCTGATTAAGCTGGGTATTTGTGCCTAATAAAGCATAAGTGTTCACACCTAAAAGAGGTTCATATAATAAAATCCTTAGTTTTGTGGCCTTGTTTGCTCGAGTCCTTAAGTCCGTGGGGTGTTTTCTCACCCGGTGCCCTAAGACCGTTTGGTTTGGGAGTCATCGATTAGAGGCTCGTTACATGGGCAGATTAGAAAGCCTAATAGAACTAAGGAATATTACCAAAATAAAAAAACAGAAAAAAAAAGTATATATGTATAAATTAATAAGGCATAAGAGTTAGAGTAAATGAACCCTTAGTCAAAATTTTCACATTCACAAGGTGCATATGACTTAGGGTAAAGTAATAGACTAGATGAGAAGCACAATTTGACTCCTTACTTTGATTGATAACAAATTTTTGAATAGAGACTAAGTTTAGGAATGAAAAATTCGGCTTTCCTATAACTTATAGATTGCTTAGATCTTACAATTATATTTCAAATATTTTTCTCTTTCAAAATGCTTTTCGAAAATACTCTTTATTTCTTTCTTTATGGATTTTGTGGGTGCAATCCGCTGAAAACCCTCACGAGACAAAACTCGTCCTCTAGGGGGAACCTAGAGGTTTAACGGCTTGTTGCACATGCTCAGTGCAATCGCGCGACCTGCGAAAGTGGTCTAATAATCCTTAGTATAATTTAGTTGTTTTGCTCGAGGACGAGCAAAAGATAGGTATGGGGGTATGATTGGTTGCTAAATATTGCATATTTAATGTTACATTTCCATACTTATTTTAGAATAAAAGCCTGCATTGTCCTAATTATTTGTCTAATTTATTTGCAGGCCCAATCCTTAAGGAGATGAAGAGAAATGAGCCCAAAAGCCCACCAGAATTTTGAATTAAATCAGAATAAATTCGCACACACAAAATCAAGGCAAAATCAAGAGGTTGAAACCGGTTGAGAAGAATCCTCTCAGGATCGATCGGTTAAAGCCAAGAATCCAAGGCCATTTCTTCAAAATCTCGGAGCCAAACTGCAAAACCAACTCCAGATAAAGTCAGAGGGAGAAACCGGGGAGACCCACCAACAGGGTGTGGCCACCTGGCCACACCCTGGCCGCGGAAACGCGGCTTTTGCCGCGTTTCTGCGGCAATCTTGGGGAGTTAGGGGGAGCGTTTGCTCCCCCGACCTCCCCGGGATCATGGTGGTTAGGGTTTTGCCTATAAAAGGCCTGTACTTGTACTGAAAATGGACGTGAATGCAGATGAGGATTTAGCCTAGTTTTAATTGTTTGTAGTTTAGGTTTTTCTTTTCTTGTTATGTAATTTGTATGTAACTTAGGGTAGAAGAAGATTCATGTAAGTAAGAGAGAGGCTGAAGTTGAGAGTGACACCGACGATGTACCCTCCTCCTTTCTTCCATTGTCTCTGCAATTAATAAAGGTAAAAGTTCTTTTTATGTTTGTATTTTCTTTTGTTTCGTCTTCCTCTTCTACTTTACCTTGGTTGTTGTTGTTGAGTGTACAAGTGAATTCCAAAGCAAGTATAACTAAGCTACGTGAGAGCCAGCGATAGTTCATGAAGACGTTCTCCTCTTCCAAGCTCCGCATCACTTCATTCTTCTTATGCTTGACGGTATAATGTGCACGGGGACCGAGCTCGAGTTTATGATCTATGCGTTGAACGCCTCCGAAGCAAAAAGGTAGAACTTGCAAAAAGGTTTCCAAGTAAGTCAACACTCAACCTAGGTAAGTATTTCTTTACTTTTCTCTCTCTCTTTTCTTTTACTTCTTATGTATAGATTAACACCTCCTCAAACTCTTTCTTCTCCACTTCATTGTACATAGTCGCTTTTCATCGTTTTCTGATTTTCCATCTTCTTCATCTCTCGCTTTCTTCTTAACTTTAACCATTAACTTTCTTTTTCTTTTTCATAACATAAAACAGAGAAGAACTTTCGCTTATTTTCTTAACGATTTCAATAAAGAACTGTAAAGCTTCCATCGCAAACCCTCCTTGTGGATCACGACCCGCATAGCCACTTGCTATAGCGGAAGAATTGAGCACTTGCACATATTCTTTCTTAAGTTCTATAATCTCGTATTTTTTGTGCAGGTTTAGCCTCAATCATCCATCAACATGAAACCAACTGCTTTGAAACTTACGTCATTACCTGTTACAACTTGCACGATATTTTCTTCACCAATTTCATCAACTTTATCCATTAACGAGTATATAATCAGCAGTTTCGAGATACTAGTAGTATCAACAGAAGTATGGTAGATCATACTTCTATCATTATAAATCATGAAACTAATAGGCTTTCTATTCCGGGAACTCCAGCCATCACACATGATCGTGCAACCATACTGCGGCCATTTTATTTTTATTTAAGTAATATATACTTCAATTTCTTTCATTTCCTCCTCTAAATATAGATTGCCAATCTGGTACCCTGTAGGGCTTTTTACACCTGGGCCTGCCTCCGCAATAGTATTAATCATCACCTGGTAGTAAGAACCACTATCAGCTACATTGAATGGTATTTGCATTGTAGTAAAAGAATTTCGCCATGAATTTTCTAACCTTTTTAATATTCTCAGTTGAGAACATGCTTTTAATTGATTTCTGTTTTATTGGGAACATGTAAGGATCAATACCACGAGGTGGAATTTCAGCTTCTCTCGTAGTCATACTCCGACGCAATCCACGGTTAATCCCTGATCCTGAAGGCTGCGAACTACTGCCACCAATATCAACTCCTTCTGTTGATCTCCAAGCCATTCCATTACTTTCTTTCATAGCTTGTTTTAGTTGTCTTCTTTCAACTTCTAAACCACCAATTTTTTCAATTTCATTATCAGAATCTTCATCGGTCACATCATAAAAATCTTCCTCACTTAAATATTTCATAAGTCGTTTTTTCTTAGATTTTATGGCCACTCTTTTTTTGCTACCTTCATAAAGATGTCTCATTATTTGAGATACCTCTTTTGACACTTACAAGCATACTTCCACCTAACCGGGTACATATGCTATATGTTACTTCAATCTATTATACTACCATCGACTTGTTTCCCACAATAATTACACTTCACAAGTTTTTTTACTTCCACCAATAAGGTACCATTTTCCCATCCAATATCGCGTTGCTTTGGAGCCATACTGAAATTTAAAAAATTATTTGCTAAATTAAATTAAAACTAAAATTAACTAAATTAACTAACTTAAAACAAAATTAAATTAAACTCAATTAAATTAAACTAAATTAAATTAAACTAAACTAGTTCATATTAGATTAAGCTAAACTAACTTAATTACCTAACTTCAATAAAATTATTAAATTATCTAACTTAATTATAATTACAAAATTTTATTAAATTAAATTAACATAAATTAAGTTTAACTAAACTAAACTAATTTAAATTAAATTAAACACAAATAATTTAAACCAGAGAGAGAAACAGAGGAAGAGAGGGACTGAGGGATAAAGAGGAACAGAGGGGATCATGGTTCACAGTCGCGGTCTCGGCCGCCGACTTGGCGGGCACTAAGACGGATCGGTGTCGGCGACTCGGATCGGTCTCGGGCGATACGCGCAAAACGCTCCATAGAAAGCTCAAAAAATTAGAAAAAATCACGACAAATCTTTAAAAAATGTAGACATCAATTCATATATCACATGTCCAAAACATATCACCTAGCACACTAAACATAAAGCGCAAGCATATATACACGCGTCGTCGGTAAAAGCATATCAAAATACATGCACAATATAGTAAATTGCACAAACTACATTCATAAATACATGTTAATGTAACTATTTTCACATTGAATTGCGATGAGGCACAAAATCATCATAATCATCTCTGCGGTAAGTAGACAAACCGATACTAGTACTCATAGATCTCTCAAGTTGTGGTCTGTAGTCATGGATATATGTCACACCATAATGTTGGCCTGATGTCAACTCAACATTTATATATGACCTTTAACACTATAAGTTCTTCATCAGTACTATTGTTGCCCTCATTATTGTCATCATCACCACTGCCGCCATCACTGTCATCATTATCATCGCCATCTTCACCATCATCACTATTAGAACTGGATTAAACCCTCACATCTTCACCACTACCACCATCATCATCTACTTCTCTTATACCTCAGAGGGGGGAGGGGGAGAGATCGGAAACAGGGAGAGAGAGGGAGGGGGAGGGGAAAGAGACAGAGAGAGACGGGAGATGGAAAGGGAGAGAGAGAGAGTGGGTGAGAGGGAGGGAGGGGAAAAAGACAGAGGGAGGGGAAAAAGACAGAGGGACGGGGATGGAGTGGGGAGAGAGAGCAGGTAAGAGAAGGAGAGGGAGAGAGAAACAGAAGGAGGGAGAGGGAAAGAGGGAGAGGGAAAGAGACAGAGGGAGGAACATCACCTGGGATTGGGGAGAAGCGGCCGGCGGCCAGATCTGAGCAGCAACGATCGGGCAGCGACGGCGATCTCCAGATCTGAGCGAGAGATGTAAGTTTTTTCTTTTCTTTTTTTTCTTTATACCCGTTCATCACGGATGAATATACGTTTTGAGCCGACTCAGTAGAATCACGACCGATTCGGCCGAGTCGGCTGAGTCAACTTCGATTCTTGGCCGAGTCGATCTCCTCTGAGTTAAGCCGACCGACTCGTGACTCGGACTCGTCTCGGAGCGGGCCGAGACGGATACGACTCGGCCGACTCGTCTCCGACTCGGACGAGTTTTTGAACCATGAAAGGGAGAGCATGGTTCAAAGTCGCAATCTCGACCGCCGACTCGGCAGGCACCGAGACGGATCGGTCTCGGCGACTCGGATCGGACTCGGACGATACGCGCAAAATGCTACATAGAAAGCTCAAAAAAATATGAAAAAACATGACAAATCGTAAAAAAAATATAAACATCAAAATTCATATATCACATGTCCATAATAAATTTGTTTTAAGGGGGTAATTGGAAAAATATGAAAATTTGGGAGTAAATACATAAATATAAAAGATTTGAGGGAGTAAATATAAAACCCCCCAAAAAAAAAGAAAAGGATAAAGGAGAGAGAGCTCTCCCTCTGGCTCTATCTCCCTTTCCCTTCTCTCTACTCTCTCCCTCCCTCTGGCACACTCTCCCTCTCTCGTCTCTCCCCCTCGCCCTCGTTTCCCTCTCCCTCCCTCTCTCATCTCCCTTCTCTCTCTCTCTCTCACCCTCTCTCGCGCGACGGCGGCGGGCAGGAGTAGACTGCGAAGGCAGTGGAGAGATCGGGCGGCGACGGCGGGGGAGCCCTAGATCCAAGGTAAGTTTGGGTTTTTTTAATCGAATTGGCCTTGACTGGAGCTGACTCGGCCGAGTCAGTCCGATGACTCAGCCGATTCGGCCGAGTCAACTCGAGTCAAGACCGATTCGGTCGTTTCTAAGTGGATCCTTCGAATCGGGTCTCGGACTCGTCTCGGCACCCACCGAGACGGATACGACTCGGCCGAGTCGGAAACGACTCGTATCCGACTCGGCCAAGTCTTCGAACCGTAGGAGAAAGAGAGAGAGAAACTGAGGAGAGAGAGGGACTGAGGGATAGAAAGAGGAACAAAGGAGAGGTACGGAAGGGGGGAGAGGAACATAGGGGAGAGGGAGAGAGGGACTGAGGAGAGACGCAGAGGGAGAGAGACAGAAATCAACAGAGAGAGGGAGAGAGATCGACGGAGAGAGGAGAGAGACGCAAAGGGAGAGAGACAAAAATCAATGGAGAGAGGGAGAGAGATCGACGGAGAGAGAGGAGAGAGGGACGGAAA
The DNA here is from genome assembly GCA_038442645.1 of Agave tequilana. Classification (NCBI taxonomy): domain Eukaryota; kingdom Viridiplantae; phylum Streptophyta; class Magnoliopsida; order Asparagales; family Asparagaceae; genus Agave; species Agave tequilana. The sequence continues at coordinate 602,893 of JAVJIF010000566.1, read as the reverse complement.
CAGAGACAAGGAAAGAGAGACGGAGACAGAGAGGGAGAGAGACGCAGAGGGAAAGAGAAGGGGAGAGATCGACGGAGACAGAGTGGGAGAGAGAGGGAGAGAGACAGAGGGGCAGAAAGATCGACGAATAGAGAGGGAGAGAGATCGACGGAGAAAGCGACGCAGAGGAAGAGAGATCGACGAAGAGAGAAAGGGAGAGAGATCGACGGCGAGAGAGAGAGGTACCTGCGAGGGGGAGAGTCGACGGCGACGGCGTGGGGCGTGGGGAATTTTTTTTCCTTCGCAACAAGAAAAGCAAAGAGGGAGAGTGTCGACAGAGAGAAAGAGGACGCTTCTCTCTCCCCCCTTTATGTTCGAGAATCACGGGCGCCGAGTCGACCAAGGTCAGTTCTGACTCGGAGCCAACTGGGTCAACTCGGCCGAGTCTTAAGCGACTCGGCCAAGTTGACCGAGTCAGAACCGACCCGGGTCGACTCAGCGCCCGCCCTTCGACTTGAGCCCCCGAGTCAACTCCTTGCTAGACGAGTCGGATACGACTCGGCCGAGTCGTATCTGACTTGGCTGAGTCCTTGATCCCTGTCAATATGTGTTGGATGTCTGTATCAACATGGTTATGACAGTGATCAATTAAGAAATTGATCGAGCACTTCATAGACGAGTGTTCTGTATCTATGATGTCATCCTAAACTAGTAACCCACGCTCAGTTGATCCTTAGGATTTGCTCGTCTAAATTTGAACTAGTTCAGAGATCTTGGATTCTTAACTTTATGATTCACTATATTATTACAGTTACGAGCGCAGATAGATGGCACTAGGGAAAGGGGATGCAATGATGACAGTAGAGGCACATAAAATAGAGAAACTCAAGCCTGATCAATTAATGAAAAGACACCATATAAATCATATTTTCCCTCAATGAGACACTAGGATTAGATAAAGTAGGACATTCTCTAGAAACTAGAAGGTTCAGGATTCAAGCTACAAGTTAGAAAAGCAATTACCGACTCACACCGACTCGCACCGACTTATAATTCCTCCGAGGCTGCTTCCACAATAACAAATGATGGCCATGTAGCTAATGGCATAATGCCAACCCAATTATCATTCATTAAGTGAATACCATCACCTGTGCCTATTATCCATCTCTTTTTTTAATCTACTTAACTATTATGCTGCCAAATCAAATTAAAGACGGGGGACATTGGAGTCCAAAAGTTCAAACTACAATACTGCTAATCCGGATCGATCTGATACTTCACATCAATGAAGCACGGATACTTCATTTCGGGGCCCGTACCCATGTCTGACACGTGTCGTGTATGGGTACAGGTATGGGTTGGACATGGTGTGGCGTGATACCCGACACAGTGCGTTGTGTTCGCCACGATGAGCGGGAAAAACCCCCCGATTTGGGTTAAAATGGGCCTGTAATGGTTCGTAATGGTTCAATTTTTATTGAGTTTATTAACCCGAACCCGAACCATGGTTCACAGTCGCGATCTCGGCCGCCAACTCAGCGGGCACTGAGACGGATCGGTCTCGGTGACTCTGGATTGGTCTCGGCGACACGCGCAAAACGCTACATAGAAAGCTCAAAAAATTCTGAAAAACTCACAAATCTTAAAAAAATGTAGACATCCAATTCATGTATCACATATCTAAAACATATCACCTAACACACAAAACATAAAGCGAAGCATAAATACACGCGTCGTCGGTACAAACATATCAAAATACATGCACAATATAGTAAATTGCGCAAACTACATTCATAAATACATGCTAATGTAGCTATTTTTACATTGAATTGCGATGAGGCACAAAATCATCATAATCATTTCTGCGATAAGTAGACAAATCGATACTAGAACTCGTAAATCTCTCAAGTTGTGGTCTGTAGTCATGGATATATGTCACACCATAATGTTGGTCTGATGTCAAACTCAACATTTGTATATGACCTTTAAGACTTTAAGTTCCTTCATCAGTACTATTGTTGCCCTCATTATTATCATCACCACTGTCGCCATCACCGCCATCACTATCATCATTATCATCGCCATCCTCACCATCACTACTACTAGAACTAGATAAAACCCTCACATCTTCACCACCACCATCATTATCTGCTTCTCTTATACCTCGGAGGGGGGAGAGGGGGGAGAGATCGGAAACAGGGAGAGAGAGGGAGGGGGAGGGGAAAGAGACAGATGGGGAGGGGGAGAGAAAAACAAAGGGAGGGAGTAGGAAAGAGAGGGAGGAACATCACCTGGGACTGGGGAGTAGCGGCCGACGGCCAGATCTGAGCAGCGACGATCGGGCAGTGGCGGCGATCTCCAGATTTGAGCGAGGTAAATTTTTTTCTTTTCTTTATACCCGTTCGTCACGGGTGAATATACTTTCGAGCGGACTCGGTCGAGAATCGGAGTCGAGTCGACTCGGTCGACGATTCGGCCGAGTCGGCTCCGATTCTCGGCCGAGTCAGTCTCCTCTGAGTTGAGCCGACCGACTCGTGACTTGGAGTCGTCTCGGAGCAGGCCGAGACGAATACAACTCGGCCGACTCGTCTCCGACTCGGACGAGTCTTTAAACCATGACCCGAACCCATTACCCGCAAATAGAACTCTAACCTTATTTCTTTCTTTCTCTTCTTCGATTGTGATCCTCCAGCGGGACTGAAGGTCCAGTGAGCTTCGTCGACGCTGGCGTCAGTGGAGTTCTAGCCTCGTCGAGCTCCATGATTCCTCGACGAGGCTCCAGCAATTGTTGACGAAGCTCCACGAGGACGGCGAGGATCAACGAGGATGACAACGAAGCTGAAAAATGACGACAAGGCTCCAGCGATCGTCAACGACACTCAACGAGGATGGCAACGAAGCTGAACCAGGATGA